>JARJDR010010847.1:0-15381 GCA_030264135.1 Myllaena sp. GC000078 | reverse complement strand
CTTCTCGCCGCTGCGTGAAATTGATAATTGATCGTCTTTTTGCTCCAATTAATTTGCAGTGGCAATAAATCGAATTAAACGCAAATTTGCCCAAGCGACTTGTTTGTCAACCACCGGGAAAATCTGTGTTGGTTTGGTAATGTGCGCAATATTTGTAAAAAAAAAGAAAACTGGGTCGGGCGCAAACCAATCCAATTTTTATTCAATTTGCATATTGAGCGTACGACGGTGCACAAGAACGGGAGCGCACGCAAACTACAAGTAGACAAGCATATAATTTGCCAGCTGCCTTCTGCAATTTTCAATTTCTTTACGCCGTTCGATGCGAGAGTAGTCGAACGAAGAAGTGTATTGTGCCGCATGCATGTCGAATGTCCTCTTTTTTGTCGGTTGCGATATTTGCCGACGACTCCTAATAACGTCTTGTGCACACATCGGATCCTATGTAACCATGCGGGTTGGGGGGTTGCTCGCCCCGGTATCGGATATCGCTTCTGGGCGGGCGCAGGACAAAAACCGGGGGCTTTTGCATGCGCCGTCATTCATCCCCGTTAACCCCATCTGTCTGTTTATATATACATGCGGCCGAATGGGGAAGGAGCACGACGCCAGGGTGGGAAGAAGAAGGATTGCGCGGTGTGTGTTTGGGTTCCGATATAAATGTCGATAACGCCAGGCACACGTCTAATCGCGGGAAGGGGGTTGGTTTCCGAATCCACCCACCGTACACAGAAGATAATATGATACGAATGAATCGCGCGCACATTCGCTGAATGAATCTAATTATAATTACGTTGGTAATTGCGTCGCGCGTTGGTTGTGCATCACGTCAATATTTTCGCCGCGAGAAAAATTATAGCTTATCGACACAATGATTGATCGTGCGTGGGAAATCACTATTACGAATGGAAACTCCATTTGGATAATTTGATTGAATGAAACATAATGACGGGACGTAACTAATGGCGGTGCTCTTGGCGCGCAGAGGCGGGACACCTTCCCTTCCTGCGCCATCAAACCAACACTTTTCACATTTCACTGTCGATGTCGAACGCGTCCCTCGCACACACATACGAGGTCCTTCGAAGTGGCCGACGATTGGTATTGCCATCGCGAATGCCTTGTACGGATGCACACAATTTTCCGCACGTGCAGAAATGAGCGACGGGGGGAAACGCAATCGATTGGGCATTTCATTAATTTCCACGCAAACGAATCGACTACAACACATTTATGGCTTGCTTCGGGGCATATATAATGCGCTGATTACTCTATAATTTCGCGTAATGCTCCCAACTGCAATATACCCGGCTGCGAATAATAATATTATCAACATGGGCAAACGCAGACATGCAAAACGCGTTGAAGGTGAAGAAATAATTGCAACGCCACGCAATTTCCGTTAATAACTGCCCCCCTCGCCGGCGTATTATCAAAATATTCATTAAAACGCGATGGCGATCCGTCGATTCACATTCGTTTGAGCGATTGCTTATCGGAAAACTCCAGCTTGTTAGAGTTTGCTGCGCTTCATGATCAATGTAAGCTTTTCGCGTTCGCATTGCGTTGCATTGTTGTTGCGCCAGTGTGGTGTAGTAGTGTACAACATGCAATAGTAGTGCAATCCCCCCCTGAGGGTTGTGGGTTGCTGCAACAGCAATCGTCCGTCCACCTCGCGCAATTTGGGCGCATATCGAAACCGGCGAGGCGTCAAAACCGCACGTTTTGTGCATTTGCGAATTTGATGCGGCAGCACCAACCAACCAACCAACCACCACCGCAGCAGCGCAATGGAAACATCGGTGAGGCGTGCGGCCCCAAATAATGCACCACCCGAAACCACCCCCCGCCCCGCCACCACCGCATCATCACATATTTACATATCCAGCGATCGCTAATTTCACTCAACTAGTAGTAGATTTCATCATTCATTATCACCGCGTTTTGTTGCTACAACCGTTTTAAACAAGTATGAAAGGGTTGGTCCCGAATTTTATTTTCTAGTAGTTAGCATTTCTACATATAGTCCTTGGATTGATATGGATGGCGGAGGGTCTGTGTTACTCTGTCAATTTCGTCCTTGCTTTTCAGAAACAATAGTGTAGTGCCACGGTGAAGAGTGGTTCGTTCGGACGGCCCTTCTCCGGTTTTGCGGTTGCCCAACCACCCCAGCCTGCCAACCCCTCAACGAGCGTGTGTATTACGATGGACGAAAAGAGGGAAATTGTTTCCGGCGTCCTATTTAACCCACGCAAAAGTTCAACCGCGCACACAAACGTCATCGCCATCAAACAGCCAACATATCCAAAAAACGCACCACCATGAATATCGCAACAATGCGAAGAAAATCTGCTCATCCGTTGCCGGAAGGAAGCGGCTGGGCCGGCGCCTAACGCAATTTGCCATTGATGGCTGAGCGCACGCGCCTTTATGAAGTATTTATGGACCACTTGTCTGATGGACGAGTGAAAGGACCTCGGCGGCTGTGTGTCTCACACTGAAAAGGTGTGTGCCATCGCCGGATATCTATCTCTTTTCGAGCGTCGGTCCGGAGTGATGAGGAGCCGGTGGAGACATTTCCTTTTAGACCGGCCCTTCCTCTCCCTCCCCAACCAACCGATCGCTTCCTTCCGTCGGTCGCGTCGGCGTCGGCGTCTTGCATTCGCAACGGTCCAACGAGCTCTCTTGCTTGATCGTTTGACCGTAATCCAAAAGCGTTCGCTGTTCGCCGTTCGCCGGATTGATGCTATAAGATTATGTTAAATTCGAACCGCGGCGCTTGAGTGATTGCCCACGTTTCGATTCTCTCGTGCCCCCCGTTTTGCGCGCACGATTCCAATTAGACCAACGCGTCCGGTTTGCATTTTATCGCCTGCACTGACCGCCGCCGCTGAGTATAAGTGAATTCCAACTGCACATTATCACGCGCGCATCAAATTGATTAGAGCGCTAAAAGGCATTAATCGAATTACGCCTGCGTTCGCGCTTGTGAAATTTATTTCAAGATTGACGTTGCAGATACAGCGGAAAAACGGGAAAAAGGGGTAGAGGAGGAAAATTACGACCCCGGATGTTCTCGTATTAATTGGGCGCGAGTGCCGCGAGTTATACGGATAATAAAGATAATTAAGAATCGATACGCGCTTGGAGGGAATCAAACAGGTCGATTATCATTGCGAATAAAGCGGATTCAATTATACATAGAGTGCGCTTGCTTGTGAAATCACTTATTGTCACCCACGCTTTAGGTAGCTTACTAGCATGTTGCAAACGTACTCTTTGATGTTTTCTTTGTGATTATAGCACCGGCGCTAGCTAGTGCAAGCGCTATAAAGATACCGAGTATAGGAAGTGCAATCCTTTTGTGCGGCGCACGGTTGCCATTTCATTAAATTTCATCGATGTCGTTCTATATCATCACAAAACACCACCCCCGCCCTCCACCTTTGTGCGCAGGGCGCAGCGCGCGGGTGTATTATTATTATCCTTCCGTCGGCTGTCCGGCGGGTGGGGAGAATGATGTTTTTCTGCGCCTTGGTATCGTCGTCAGTCTATTATATATCATTCAAAAAACGCGATAAAATGTGATTGCTATTGCATTTCGTCGTCGTGGCTGATTTCCGGCCGCCGCGCCACCGCCGCGCCGTTGCCAGAAATATTAATAAATAATTCCGCGGTGCGCACGCAGAGTGCAAAAGGTTATTTGTAAAGGTTGCCATCGTTAAATCTTCGGTAAATGGCCCGATGTATAAAGTTCGCCATAAATCCGTCACGCTGCCTCCGCCGCCGCAGCAGCAATAAAGCGAAATGGCTTTGGTATCCATCGGCCACTACTTATTCAATGCATCCCGGTTGCATCTCACTCGGTGGCTGGGGGTGGCAACGTGGATATATATCATATCGCTAGCGACTATTGAGCAGCATAAAAGCGCTTCGCGATTGGTATTGTGCCAATATTACAGCTTATAGGTTTATAATGTAATCGTCGCGATTTGTGAAAATTTCACCGCGGAATCGATCAATCTCACTTCAATTTTCCGCCGGCGATCATTTGTCCAGCGGCGGGGATGATGTGCAGCCGACCGCAGTTTTACTGCACCAGATGCGACCCCACCATCCGACCCTTAAGTAATTTGTGGTTGGCGCGAGCTGCTGGACCCCCGATACATGAGGTCAAACAGTCAAATGGATTGCGTGCCGTGCGTACACGAACCAATCGATATCTCGGGGCGCGGGCGGCTTCTTTGGGTTGCGTGTGTTGCGGTCGCTCGTCCAATGCGCCCCAGTGGTTAATCAATGCGATATCTCTAGGCAATTAATTGATTCAATCACAGCGCACAACTTTTAACCATGATTAATAATCGTGGTGGGTAACTTAATTAAAAGCCAGATTGCAATAAATAGGAATTTAGACTGGGATAGTGAACGTGATAATTATCGAGGAAGCCATCGCCAGTCGCCGGCGCTGTAGTCCTTGTCATGAATAAGCAAAATGTTTGCGCAAAGTTTCGTTGGGTGCTCGTTGAAATAACAAGTGGGTTGCCGTCCGAAAATACATACTGCTGGGCTCTTCAACAACTCGAAATTGCAATTTTAATTAAATTATGCATAAAAACCAGAAGACCAGAGTTATATCTTAACTTTTGCTGACAGAGGTCATCATCAAGACTATGTTTCATCTTTTCAGCATTCAGCGCAAGCGGATTTCAGCACGCGGAGTGGATTTGATATCGCAAACACATCACGTCACATCCGGAGCGTTATTGATTCGTCCTGCAATCGTAAACTCCCCCTCTTTCCCATTTCACGTCGCAACTCAAAAATCAACTCTGCATGGCAGACGCGATCCTTGCTCGCTTTTGAGATGCACACAACTCTGGCATTTACATGTATGTTTTGGCGGCGTCTCCCCGGGAGGGTAGGCGCGCAAGGATTTATGATCGCTTGGCAATTTAATTCGCATAAAAATATTTTTACGACTGTCTTCTCCCTGCCGTCTGTTTCGTGCCGCCGCCGCCGTATTTTAATAATAACAAACGTTCGTCCTGGCTGGTCCTGGCGCTCGAGCAAACACGCGCATCGCTAGGGGAATATGCGCAACATGACGGTTGGAAAGCGGGGTTTGTACTTTTTAAACGCCCCCAAAACTCGACGCGATAAGATTTTATTGTCTATTAACCTCGTATTTTTTGCGAGACTAATGACGCGTGCATCATGTTTAGGTGGTTAGTCGCGCGTTATTTGCGGGGCGACGCGTGGGAGGGTGTCCTGCATATGTGCGCTGTGGTGTGGCATTATGTAAATGCGAAAGGCACTTATATGACATTCGCAAGACCTTATTCTCGAGGCTTGGGGTGCGCAGCGAAAAGGAAATTGGATATTGGATAATCAGTATATCTTGTACATTATTTGACACCTGTTTAAAGAGCTCGCGCAGAGGTGGAAGCCGCCGAGGTTGCACAACGTGCCTTAGAAACATATTTATATGGAAATTTTTTCACATAAAATACCTAATATTATTACAATCCCCGTCTACAAACAATATGCTTGCTTTCTACTTTCTCTCTACCTGCTGGTTATGCAAAAGTTTTTAATTTTAATGATCTTATTAATGTTATTTTACTCTCTGAAAAGTAATTTAGTTTATTTTTCCAAGTATAGTGATAACTTGTAATAATATTAGCTGTGCGAGTGGTAGAGAAGATCAAGGACGAAACGAAAACATTTCCCCGACAACTCGATTGCAGCGTTGGTAAACATCTTTCGCCCACTGCTTACTCGTTGCTCCATTTAATTAAATGAAAAATACAATTAAATTCCGTATGCAAAAAAAAAGAGTTGTGGATTTGGGTGGTTCGATTTAATTAATTCTTATTTAGCTCCATGCAAATAATAAAATAAATTGTATAGCGCCAGTTGAAATAAATATACATTAAAATATTCAATTAGAATCAATTCGAGCCACACGAGCCGAATGGAAACAATTACATTGCATATAGTACTCGCGCATAAATGTAATTCGCATGTGGGGTGGATGGAGTATTGTTCATTTTCATGCCCATTGTGTGATGTATTCTATGCTGCTGCAAAACGGAAAACCAACCAACCGACCGACCAGGGGATGAAAGAACATTCCCCTCCCACACATCGCCTACAAAAGAAAATAATTTCAAAGCTTGCTACATTTCCCTTTGGCTATATATAGGCGAATTTATTTCACACCGCAAAAAATGCGAATTAAATCTGTAGGAATAGTAAAACTCGGTCGTTATCGGGTTGTAATTCAGATTAAAACCACTCGAAGAAGTCGGTTGCGTAACGGTATGACAAATGTAAAATCCCGCGCGGAAGATTTAAAGCCGAGACGTAAAACGCGTCACTGTTTACTATTCCACGCAGTGACCTAGCCATCCTGGTCCTGCACTTCCGACTTGCTCCTTCCGGCCTTGCAGTTGGAATATCTAATGTTTCATGCAACAAATTTATTGCGCATTACGAGAATTACCCCTAGGTACCTAAGGTTCATTTTTATTCTACTAGTTCAAGACGTAAATGGAATTCTGCGAAGCACTGTGCAGTATAATTGCAAGAATCCGATTTCTAAGATGCTTGCAAACAGCGCAACGTCGGCGCCGGGGAACTTAATATATTTTAATCACTCTGCAGTAATAAACCTCTCGTCGCGCTCAATTTCGAACCGCTGATAATTTATATTTGTCTCATTCGCGAGCGCGCGCGCGTTCGCGTTCGCGGAAATTGAATGCGAGCATCATCTCTTTGAATGCTTCGCTTGACGCGCACGCGACGGTCATAAATGAATGATGAAGCAAAAGGGGATGAAAAGGTACCCCCGCCGACGCAAATGAGTCGGCGCGCTGAAGAAAAGGATTATTGCGCAAAAGTCAACGCCATTAATGAAGTTTCCAATGGCGGCGGCGCGAGAGCAATCGTCATGAATGGAAGAGGCAGACTTTTCGCATTGAGTAAATACAAATTATTACATCGACACCCGCGCCGCGCGTTTTTCACTCGCTCGTAAATTGTCGCTAAATCGGCTTTCGACTACTAGGGATGTATGTACATACGTTACGAACAGAAATGAATCGCTGGATCCGGCTTAACCATCGCCAATGCAAACATTTTTAATCGTTCGATCACGATGATCTCTCCTGTATTACAAGCGAATCGGAAAATGAAAGCGCAAAAACTTTCGGTTGGTGGTGAATGCGATTATATGAGAAAAACCATTTTGGAAGGATACTCTCCCGCATTTATAGTTATGAAAATGAAAATGTTCTGCGAATGTTTGCGCACCACATTTCCGGACCACCATAATGATATTAGGCGACCATTTTTAGTGGAGAGGTTTAAACACCCATTTCCGTATGCGTGCGCGTCTATTGTGCTTCGCATTTGAATTAATTCCGCATTTCGGTCACCGCGCTCTCCTCCATACCATACTCGAGTGGTTTATAAACACACAAGTATTATGCGTATTATGCGCACGCATGGTAGGAGATTATAATTATTATATGCCGACCGCGAGACCGGAGAAAAGCCAGGCGGGCGGCTTTTATTTATATAAATACCCAAAACCACCCCGGCCACAATTTATAATGTTTTGATGATGATCATTGCCGCGCGGCGAATAAACATTAAGATTTCCCGCAATTTCCCGCTATGTTCGTGCACTTAATTTTCATTGATGGCAGACTGGCAGGCTGGCAGTAGTACCTACTTACGCTAATTGCAATCATGACGCATTTCCAAATTGTTACGATAAGGAAGCGCACAAAGCACAAAAACTAGTATCATCACAAGGAAGATTGACTTTCAGAAGGTAGTACTAATGTTTTAATCGGCTTTCAATGTTCGAGCAGCGCAGAAAACAGATTTGCCCCGGGGCGGCGATAATTGAGTGAAACGTAATTACGCGCTTCGCCTACTACTGGCGTCGTCTTCGGCGTCGAAGACCAAACCGCAAATCTAACCGAAACCACCGCCGTTGATGATCATGCAAATCGCAGCTGGGGCTGATGATAAATATTGCGATTGCTAATTGTTGGTGGTGAATCTGTTTCACTGGCGGCACTGGTAATGCCGTCAATTGCAAGTCGATATTGACGGTGGAAAAGTAATTTCGCTTTTCATCTGACTGGAGCGTTGGAGCGTTGATATGATCGTAAGTCGATTTGCGATCGCACGGATATTCGCATCGACGCGTTAATATTTATGTGCAACACCCCCTTGGCGCGCGAAAGGCAGCAACCAATAAATGCGATTAAATTTATATGTATGAGTCCGGGGTGGGCCACCGCCAACAAGAAGGAGAAGAAGTGAAGAGTGGTGCGACGTGATGACATGATATGATATGTTTTTAGCATTCCAGCCCATCACACCTCATCTCTATCTAAATATATAGTATATACCGCCACGGCGTTTGTGATCTACATATCGGTGCAGGGAGGGAATGGGTGGATCGATAGGCGAATCCTTACCCGACCGGAAGTGTAACGCCTTGGCCAAGATGCTTTGATCAAGCCATATACTAGGCTTCACACAACCGCCTCCACCGCCTCCACCGCCGCTGCTGCCGAGGCTGAGGCTGAAGGGCATTATGCTAAACATTCACTCGATACACGTGTGGCATTCCGATGATGCCTCTGCCCTCGGTAGGGTTTTCGATTTTTCCTTTTTGCCTTTCCTTCCACCACCGACGACGACGACGACGACGACAAGGAGGAGAAGGAGGAGAAGGAGGAGGAGGCGACGGTAAAAGCAATTCGCGAAAAACGATCCTCGGCGTATATAAAATCCATTGCAGACGAAAATAAAATATTATAATTTATACATTAAAACTGTCTATTCGCGATCCGATCGATATTATGCGAATATTTGTTTCGCATTCAATACCTGGGTTAGGATAGTTACTCTGGGCGACACATTCTCTCAGTGAGCGAGCGCAGTGAGCGCCAGAAGAAAGCGAAAACAATAATTTATTGCCGAACGGCGCCGGCCGAAAATTGGAAAAGTTTATCCCGCCGCGCGTGCGAAAAAGTTGCGCGCGCGAATATTCGCGGAGAAATTATATATTTTCGTGTAGTACTACGCGCTGGGAGCGTGCACAGCCGGATGTTGGCAACTTTCTCTCCGGTCGGCCTTCGGGTTTGGCCGAAAGCTCACGCACAAAAAGCCATTTCACTCACAATCGAATTCTTTATGGAATATTATATTATATTTGTCTTTTGCCTTTGGCCTTTGTCTCCTTCACATGTAGTTACGTAGCAGTATGTAGATTGCAAGTCATGCATAAATGGGCATTAATTAAGCGCCGCCGCGCCATTGTGAAAAATTAAAACCGCAATTAATCAGCAGATTATTTAATTTAATATTATAATGAACGAGCCGCTGCTGGCCGATGTTTAAAAAGTTTTTTAATTCAAAGCCAAGCGCCGCGCCGGGTTTCGTCGCCGCCCACACGACGAGTTTACGAGCGTCAGTATATTACATGTATCTTAATAAATTAACGCTGAAACTTTTTAATTTTTCGAATTCAGCCCGGGGATGAAATTAGTGTCGAAGCACATTAGAAATTCCATTTCTCACCGGCGCCGGCGCGGTATTTTGCACAACAAGCAACTTTCCACCGCAGCACCGCAGTTTGTTGGATTATCTAACAGTACTAACAGTACTAAGCTCAAGTAAAAAAAATTGAATGATTGACGGACGTATATTGTGTTTGGCGATCGCGAACAAAATTATATTAACGGAAACGATTTTCCTGGACGCGCACAATACTTATAGAAAATTTATGTGCTATTTAGAGATTTACAGCGGCAGATTATACTCCTACGCTCGCTCGCACGCGCTCGATACGAGAAGGTATATGCGATTAATCATAAATTATTGCTGGATGCATTCCGTGTATGTACAATACCGTTCCGTTCATAGCACGTAGGTAAATGCATACAACGTGCGCATTGCTCACGTTTCTGTACACACATTGTTAAGGACGACGTGCGCGCATTACATACGATAATCGCCGATGCGGAAAAGGATAACGCCACCGCCACCTCCACCACTGCCACCTTTGCAATACTTTCAAGTGTTTTATTTTCGCGCAATTTGCAACCCGACTCATAACTTCTATTAATGGCGGGGAAATGATGTAATCGGCAGGAAAAAATCGACATGAGGTTGATTGGGGCGTGGGGGGTTGGAGGGTGGTGTGGTAGATCGAGAAACGAGGAAGCTTGTAAAGCGAAGAAGTGTTCTCTTGCATGACAGCCACGTTAAACGCTCGCCCCGCCGCGTCCTTATAGTTGGGCGGCAACAGCGCAGCGGCGCGAGTTTCATAGTTGGCAAGCGTTTCCGTCCGATAAGGCACCTTCATGTTAACTTGCAAGACAGCTCCGCGCCGCCGGTGACGGCTGTGTGCGTCGGCGTCGGCGTCGGCGTCCGCATCGGCAAGTAGTTTTCTCGTTAATAGCGCCGATGCCGCCCGTTCTTCGCATGTAGCTCTTCGGCAATTAACCACCCCGTTCGCCTTGTCCTTTTTAATTACGGCGTCGACATCCCATCCCGCCATCGAGCACGTCGCGTCTCGTTCCGCATTAATACGTTGCGCGAATTTGAATTTTATCGACTTTACTCTCCGTCGCAAACTTTTCATATCATAAATTGCGCAACAGTACAAAAATATGTAGTACCTACCCGGTAGGGCGCAGGATAAAACGCATACCTTTCCCGCGAACCTTTTCGGGGGAGAAATTTCTTTGTGTGGTTTTGCGCGCGCGGCTTTGGCATGTCGGCAATGCGTTTGTGCAAAGTTCTTCTCGTACATATTTCGCTCCACCACCCTTAAAACGGATACAAGACGAAATATAATGCCTTGGATGTAATGCATCCGCACGCGCGATGATCAATATTGACTTGTTATTTAAACCTTTAAAACTTGTAATATGTGCGGGGTGGGCGCCCCAGTTTTGTTTTCGTTTCATTTATGCCGGCGGGCATATTATTTGACAAGCGTGTGAAATTTGAATGTCACTCAAGGGTAGAAGACTACTGAGTAAAGGCGACTTGAGTAAATATAAGCGGGGTGGCTGGGCATCATCGACACACACACAAGAAGAGTGCTTGTGGGTGGAGAAGTCAAGAAAGTTTTAAAACAACGCCACATTGCCGGAGAACTTGGGCGCTCCCTTCCGAAAAGAGCGACATGCAAAACGCGTCTGTCGCCAGCATCTGAGGCGATCACTTTTGATCCGCAGCGCTTCCGTGTTGGTGCTTGCTGCAGATTTGAATCCACGCGCCCGCCGCGGGCGTTTTGTTGTCGTTTGCTTCTTCTTCCTTCGGATATCGTTTACTCCTCCTTCCCTCCCACCCTCCCGCCAGATAACGACAATGACAACGACAGCCGACGAACTGAGACGAGGGTCCTGTGCGTTTTTTGCGCTTTTAACTTTTCGCTTTTCCTTCCTCTGCGAAACAAACGAAATCCAACCGTCGAGGAACGAACATTTATTGAAAGCCCGCGCACTGATGATGTCCGACGCTGAAATTAGACACACGACACACCACGTCATTATCCTTTGCGACAATGACATCGTAATAATAACAAGTTATGAAGCGATTATCGCGGTTAACGCGCATGGTGGGCGATAAAAAATCATGCGTGTGTGTAAAAGGGGAGAGCATTCATTACCATTTCATTCAACCGCCCCCGGTGTGTCGGAGCAGCAAACGAACGCGTATTATACATTATCGCACGCGGGCATCTCTCGCTCGCGCGATAAATTATAATGTCTGGACTGGGGGCGCGCGCGCGCGCGCGACATTAGGTTTTTGTTTCGGAATCGAATGCAAGAGTGCAGCTACACTCTTAATGTCGTCCTTAATTTATACGTCTGCCCCATTCGCCGTCGCTCAATCAACTCCGTGTGCGCGGAGGGGGCGGTTTTGCATTTGCCGTGTACGTTACGTACGTGTTGCGGCCGTTTGCGAACGCTCTCTCAAATAAGGTTGTTATCGCGGCGTATTCATCTCTGCGTTCACGTGACGTGCGCTCCGATTGCGTGCATAGACTCAAAAGGGGTGGCGGCGCACATGAATACATTGTAAATTACTTGCTTTTCAAACTTTCATTTCGGATAAATTCCATTGGCAGGCGGCAGAGCCAGGGAGAAATAAAATATTATTCTAAGTGACATGACAAGGCACAGGGCGTAAATAGAATTTATTCGACGCATCGTTGCATAATTTAAATAGCTAAACGGTTGACAAGACGTCGCGTCGGCGATGGTGGGTGGCAGCTGTGCGATAGAGGAGGTAATTTGCGATATTGAAAAATGGCGTCAAATGTGGCAAGTTCAAAACGTTGGGAGCCGTTGGGCTCGGCAAATTAATACGACTGCACATGAAGATCCTTGCTTCGGACAGGTGGTCAGTAGATCTAAAGGGATTTCCAGTATGTAATGTGTGCAGTGGAAATACGGTATTACCCGGACACCGCCGCCACCGGTTGACCCTTTAAACCTCCCCCCGAACGACGACGACGACGACGACCCCGTTTGTGAGCTGCTTGGCTTATCCTGCGCGTCGCCCCCACACACAGAATCCCCAGGCGTGTGATGCACGAGCCGGAAATCTAATTTTCGCCAGGAAATTTGCGAATGCCGTGTAAATCCACACTTAGTCACCACTCACACCCTCCCACGGCGCTGCGTGTCGTCATCTCTGCTCTCTGCGCATACAAAAACTACCAGCAGTCTTTTTCGGGCGGCGCGGCGCCCTTTTGACATTTCACCGCGGAATCAAATCCATTCACGACATGTCGTTTTCTATGAATAAACCCGGGAATTATAATTTCCATAATGCGGATTCGTAGAGCGCGAGGGCGCGCACCCGGCTTCCGGAACATTTTTGACGCGCGCGCCGAGTATTGTTTGCGCAAGAGGGGTGCCACGTTTTTCTGCCTGCTTCTTTGCGCGAAACTCCATTTTTACCCCACTTCACACACTCGCGTTTTATAAATGATGTGCGCATTCGCCAAAAGAAATCGTTGCGTTTTTTTTTATACTGTTCAACAACCACCACTCTCTATACCAAGTATAGAGAGAAGTGTAGAAGTGTAGAGAGAAGTAAAGATATGCGACGGGGGTTGGTGGGGAGCGGCGGGGAAGGCGCGATAAATCAATTTATCAAAATAAAACCGGCATTAGTCGCTAAATGTATGGGCTGGCAACAAGGACACATCTTTAGTCAACAGTCATTAATTTTCTCCACGTCCGTCCGGGGGAAATTGTAGGAAGGGTTGGCGGAGGGTAAAAAATATTCAGTTTTGCGCGATCGAAATATTTTAATTAATTTTCCCGACATTGCCATTGTTCGCGCACAATAGACGAATACTTTTGCGTACGTATTACAAATATATCAATGAATTGTAGTAATCCTTTCAGCGCAACTTTTACGCAATGAATATGTGTATTTCATTCCATCCCCCTCATTCGTTTGATGACGGTCCGTTTCGTCCGTCCGTCCGGGAATAACTTTCGGCGGCTACAAGCAAACCATCGAGCTAATCCATCATTACCGAACATGTAATCTTTGACAGTTGCGTTGGTGGCGTGTGTGTACGCAACGCGTGTTACCCCTAAACTATGTTCGTCAATAATTCATAGCCGCCGCGCCGGTGTCGGTGGGGTAGGAGGGAAGGAGGAAGGTATTATGAAGTTGTACTCGTTTTTCGCCCGGCGCCTCCACTGTGATACCTCAATTCGCGCAATAATATTGATACAATACACTTATTCTGCTGATTGTTGATGATTATACACTACGCGCCTTCCTGGATGATAAATCATATGAAATACGAAGTAGAGAGCTTGCTAATAAAATGCCCCTGTATTATAATCATAGTTTGATTCATTTTCGGGTTGGAGAAACGCAATAAGTAATAAATTTACTCACGTACAAATCAAACAAATTCAGCGACCATTTCGCAGTTGATCTAACCCGAATTTTCGTTCTGTGCAAACAAAAAAGGGCCCGGTGTTGATTGATTGCTCAATGCCCAAGTCCAAAGGTGCACCTATTTGAATAATTTATTAAAATACCAAATTTAAGTGCGAAATACTAAGGAAAACATTAAATTGTTTCATTTCATTTCTTCTTTCATTTCTTCTTTAATAAAAAATATTATTTCACACAATAAATTTCAGGGAATTTAAATTCATTAAAATGCGATGTGCAACATAATGAATTTACGCCCGCCGTCCATTATTTTCGCGGCAATCCACTCGACATGTTTCGGCGAAATAAAATAATTTTTAATCTAATTATACCTACCAGGGCTGCGATGAGCTTCGTAGCGCGCATATTCATCAAGCCTGTTTGTTGTATACGTGCATTTTTCTCGGGAAAATGCTTTTCATTTTGCGCTGCGGGGTTATTTCGAGTATCATCCATAATCGGCGGAGTGGAATAAGAGAGGGTGTAGCGATGGACGATGGTTGGTAGGAAATTCACGGGGGATATTTAGTGTTGACCCTCCCCCGCACAACAATTGCGCCGCGCCGATGATGGCTCGAATTCACCAACATGCGCCGAATGTTTCGGACGATGGACGCCGCGGATTATAAACAGCTTGCCGAAAATCTCACCGTCAATTTGCGCTCGGTTACCGGCGTCCAGCCATTGTCTTCCAAACGCCCGCCGGCATGCTTGATGAAAGTTTAAATCAGGGCACGGTTTGTGTTCTAATTCGGCAGCGGAATAATAGCAATACAATTATTAATACAAATTTTCGCCCATCATCCGAAAGCCATTCGTTATTATTCACCCAATGACCTTTACAAAGTTGGATAATAATTATATTTGTGTAAGCAATGGGAAAAATATTATTAGATTAATAAAAAATATAAAATTTAGTGATTAATAAAACGGCTACACATGTGCTTGATTCAATTATTTAGGGATGTAGTTTATTCAATCGCACGATCCTTTTTTTTTTTTGAGAGGCGATCGCTTGAGCGTCATTACGCAGTTTTTTTCCGGCGGGCTGCAATTCGGTTATTTATTAATTTCTGCATTCGTTTGCATATTTATATATTTTCATAGCCCCGGCGCCTCACATCTGAGTGCGTTTTTATTTATATGCGTTTGCACCCTATCGAAAATAAGCAGACTACAGTTTGTAAAATCACAGTCGGCAAATTCAACAAATTTCAACACGTATAAATATTTACACGCATCTGTCGCTGCTGCGCCAGCAGAAAAACAACCGCGCATGGAATAATAATTAAAATAAAAAATTGATGCGTCGAAAAACGTACTCGTAGTGCGAATCATAAACGCAGTACTTGCGTAATTTTATCACATAGT
>JARJDR010010821.1:0-30625 GCA_030264135.1 Myllaena sp. GC000078 | reverse complement strand
CATATAGTAAGTAATCGATAGTAATAGTAAATGTCTCAACCGGTTCCAATGTCAAGTGAATAAAATTGTGAAAATTGTAACTTTCTGTTTGGTCATCAACCCACCGACCATAACTCGCGCCGAAGAGATAGCGAGCGGCGAGTGCTGCTTACAGCGGTAAGCGGATTAAGATTTCATGGAATATGCAATTGACCGCAACGACCGCCGAGTTAAAATTATAGGGGTGCGCATTATACACAGCTTAGGTAGTTTATAATTAGCCGCAGAGAATAATAAACATCGTCGTCGCGGTGGTGAGCGGGCGCACAACGTTATCATTCCTGTCGCCGTCGCCGGCCGAGCGGCACGCAAATTAGATGGCGGACCTCATATTCCCGCCAAAGTTATTGTCACGGCAACAATTTCCAACTGCCCGCGCACACGCCATTCACGCCCGGCGTGTTTGCATTCACTTAGCCGCCGAGGTGCATATTGTCACCGCCGCCGCTCCCGCCGGACGCCAGCGCAATTACGCCCAATGTACATGCAACTATTATACGTCCAACAACAACCAAACAACAACGCCAACAACAACAACAAGAATGAAAACAACAGCCGGCCGGCGGACGCAAAAGTAGTTTTCATGACACAATCAGTTGTAAACAATCACACAAGCAAAAAATCACACAAGCACAGGAAACGATTTAGGTTTTACGAGTGCGAAGAGGATAAATTTGTAATCCTTGTGTTTTCACGAAGCAAATTAAATCAAAAACTCCAACGCCGCCGGATGTAGATTAATCTTGATTGATGATGGATTGAGTTATTTGCGGGTAACATTATACATCATGAGGGACAATTGATAATTAGCCGACAAAGCCCCATCAAAAGGCCATTGCGCATTGATATTATCCTTGGCGGCGGTCCTTATGCGCATCATAGGGCAGGGCACGCGCGCGCGCACCAGATGCGCTCACTCGCCGTGTGATGGGTAAGGATCTATATGTTTAATAGTACAAGATCACGCTCCAAGCCGCACACGAGCGCGCGATGTGTAGGTGGCAGCATTGACGGCACGCACACACCGTCGCGTCGGTGCGCCTTGGTCCGTAATTTATCTTCCACTCTACTGCACCGTAGTGATATAATGCCACGATTGTTACATTACGTTATGTCCGCTTGTGTAGGTGTGCGGTTTAATGTGCTCCCACCCTCCTCGCCGACGTAATTAGGTAATTAGTTGATTCACGCCGATTGGGATTAATGAAGATTATGCGCTCTGCGTGTCGATTAATTTAAGGTTTTCCATGGAATTACAACCATGCACAAAAAATAAGGAAACTGTCAGTCTTGGTAAAGTTTGCTGCATGATACACTTGACCCAAATATCAAATGAAGTGCTCATCTGCACAATGCTGATGCGATTATGCCATACATCCTGCGCGCTGTGCTCTTCTTGGCACAATTTACGGAGCAACGGAAAACAATTTCGCCGCGGCGCCGGCGGCGGTGGCGTGGCGGAGGTTTGGCACTTGTCCACGTCGCATACGAAACGAGGCATCGTACGTTCTTATTACACACTGCACCCCCTCCGAGTATGTTTATAGCCGACGATTGTGCAATGTTTTACAACGACATCGCCCAAACCCGGTTTGTCGGCGCCAATGAAAGGGTTTAATATCGCACATTTCCACCATAAACCAAGCGCATATTGATCGTGTGTACGCTTTTTTCCGGCGTGCGCGCGATAATTACCCACCGCCGCCGGTGATTACTACCCAATTAACGTCGTTAGCATTCGACATGCGCACAGCGCTAACTGCGATGATAATTCATGCACAACTAGCTCTTAATTTCCGCGAGGTTTTCTACCTCGGGCCTTCCTCGGCCACGGGATGTAGTAATTAGTTTCCCAGCGGCAATGGCCGGCTTATCTCACCGCACACGCTCACCTTACTACTTAATGCTTGTAATTATTATTTGGGACAAATTTGCCCGCGCTGGCTGGCGCGCTGGTTAGAGCGTTATTAATTGTTATAGCCCGCCTGATGGACGATCATGGGAGAAAAAGCCCGCGCGGCGGATCCGGATAAAGTTTTTAAAATAGTTGCGAACGCGCAAGAATTATGGCCGTATGCTAATATAGTGTCGGGGCAAAATTTTAATAAGAGACCAGAAGCGGCGCGCGCTCGCAATGAACGATGAGCAGTCATTTCGCTTCCTGCGATGACGCCCCGGCGAAGACCAAACTCTCGTCATTGGGCGCGCGGACGACAACGAACATCGTCATTACGCCTGCACTTTGTCAACCATAACTGCGGCGTCGCACGGGAAATTTGTAACGTCATTTCGGTGTGCGCAAAACTTAGATACGTTCGGCGCTGGCGAGTACAAATAAATCATGGCGTCATAAAGAGCGCCAGCGTCAAAGTTTTTTGGCGCTTAATTTTCTCTTTGGAAATCTTCGCCGTGTGTCGTTTGTCCTGCCACCAAAGCAAAAGGAACAAAGTAATCTGATTAAGACACTTAGCGAAGGCGACGCTGTGGCTAGGTGAAATTTTAATATAAAAAAGTTTGCGTATTGTTAGCGAACTGCAGCCAGTAGTTGGGTAGCACGAATGTTGCTTAACAACTTTCAGCGGACTAAAAGAAACATATAGTAACTAGTTGAATATCTCTAGTGGGATATTATGGAGTTGGCAATGGAATGAGGAAAAACTCTTGCAGGACTCTCGCACATATTCTTTTCTGCTTCGGGTACATTAATGATGAATCATGCTTAAGCAACTTGAAGTATTCCCGGTTGGGATGGAAGGAATTAAAAAGAAAATTTATGAATTTAGTTAACACAATTCTAGAGAATTTAAATCGAAGAAAACAAACTAGTAAAATAGTTGTGCTGTTTGGAGACCAGCAAAATTACACAGCAACAAACAATAAAATCACTATAAGTTCCGTCTATGGTTTGCAAAGTATTCCGGCGCTGCTGATACTTACGATCAAAGCTGTTTTCACCTCATACCGTTGTGCGCTTTTTGCAGCTACCACCCCGTTTAACGCCCGCACACACATGTCTGCCAGCAATGTCGCTCCAGTGACTTAAAACCCTTTGCCCTTTATTATTACGATTTCGTGCGCTAGCTGCGCGCTGGTGGCGTGTTGTGTGTTGTGCGCGCCCGTCCGCTCCGTGCGTCGTAAGTGAGTCATAACTTATATGGATATTTGTTCAGATGCAATTTCCTAAGTTCCAAACGCGGCACCCCTCTGATACAAGACGCGTCTCTTTCCGCCTCGCTCGCTGTCGCCAGCAGCGCACCAGTCGGCTTAAATGTAGGACGCGGTATAGTGGTTGTTCGGCGGGCTGGGGTTGCGCTCCTGGAAAGGTTAACTACAAATTTATCGTTGCGCCCAGCGAAATAGGTTTGCTCTGACTTTAACTACAAACACGGACGGATGGCAAGGCGGGCCGGGGTTAGGCAAGCATCCATGTTGTTCTTGAATATGTACGTGAAGGAGTTGGGGCATAACAATAGCAACAATATCGAATGTTGGCGGAGGTAAACGCGTCTGTGTATGTGTTTAGCCATCGGAAACCAAATGCTGGCGCAGCACTTGCTTAAATCAGAAGCGTAATAACACTCTTGTCAGTTGCACATGCTTCCACTCGTGTTTCCGTACGCGCTCTCTTCCGATATTCCGAAATGCCGCTGTGATTTAATTCGATTTCATTGAAAATATTACGAGATGTCGTTGCGCTGCGTAGTCGCGAGGTGATTTGTTTCGTGCAGCGCTATGTGGCACGCGTGTGCATGCGTGCGTGTGTTATTTTTTTCCCAGCTACCCAAACGCGGATAGGAAAATTTACGTGGAAAGTTCAGTCGCCTGCGTGGAATATATGATAATGGATTTTCGACAGGCGGACGGACGTACAACCACGCAAGGCCGCTACATATTTTATAAATTAGCTCTGTTTTTACGCACGAATACGCGTCGACTATGTGAATAATTTCGTGAGAAAGCAAAAGTTTCCATTGCACAAGCACCTACATAATTATATTATGTAGCCGACACATTGTCATCGGCAAGAATGGAGGCATGATCGATTTGCGTGCGATACGAAAAATGATAGAACCAGTGTGTCACAGCCCCCATTATCCTTTCATGTATTCATCGTACGCGGCAAATGTATTCATATTTGAGCACTGGCACGTTAGCGAGTCATTGTAGTCGTCTAGGAAAAATCGTAGTAAACGTATTCGCGTGTGAACGGGCGGCAAAGTTCAACTCGTTGCCGCGGTTTAAACTAATTTATCGGCAAACTGTCAGAACACGTCATAAATAATTCATCAATGTTGGGGGAGCGCGTGCGTCCTGCCAGCCTCGCTCCAGCCCGCCCGCCCGCGTTCATGCAGATTATAAAAATTATGCACGTGGGCCTCTTCGAATCTATTCGCACACAGCCTCGCTGGGGAGGGTAGAAAAGTGTATAGCGAATAAAGTGGATTACGACAGGGCGCCGACCTAACCGCCAATCAATTCCGGTCTTAACTTTACCATTAGCCAGGCCACGCTGTCGCCGTTGTCGGCCGTCGGGCTCGTCACGACGTACAATGTCAATATGTAGATGAATGTGAAAATTTCCGTGTTGGGCGTTGGTTGGCGCGAGTACGCGGGCAAATTTGCACCGGCAATAATTTACGTAAGCATTTATGATGGGCGCGTGTGGAAATCAAACGCAGGTTCGATTTGTGCTTTCGCAACGAATAATGTATTTGTGCAAAATTGTGAAATTGCATTGAATCTTTTATACATCCGCGCGCGCCCGCCGTGTTCCTATGCCGGTGAATATAAATTTCAATTCATACGCGCAGGGCGTTATTTTTATGGGCAAATCGAAATCGCATTCGATTTCCGTTTCGATTCAATAGCCGGGCGTGTGCCGGTGCCATCGCAACAACTACTCGGCTGGCTATATGGCGAAAGGTTGTTTGTATGTATTGCGCCGGAGAACATTTGCTGCGAATGGGATGCGAAATAAAAACATATGGAATAATCGAAACTAGATTTGCATATTTTCTCAACAGTTGAAATCTTCTTAGTGTTAAAAGGATCACGAGGAAGAGAAAATAACAAAAGCAACATTTGGCAAATAGGAAGACCATTCCAACTAGGATTAAACGGATTAATGTTAAATATGGTTTATACTTTTCAATAAGTAGAGTTTACAATATAGGAGTTTTCTGAATACTTTGTACTAAACTAAGAATTAATCGAACTTACTGAGCACACTATGCGTTGTAGAATTGCATGCATAATATTATTATGTATGTAAATTTTGTGTATTCCTGATAAACAAAATGAATAAAAATCTGGTAGATCTAATCAAAAAATTACATAATTTACATTTTCAACAAAGCCGAGTTTTGCCCTAACAACACAACTTGTTATCAGGTAAATGCGCGAATTGCGTGTGATACGTACGCAGCGCGTTCACAATAACAGCATACGGCATGCATGCAATGTTGCTTAGTTAATTAACAGAGAGTCTTGTCGACAGGGCTGTTAATTAAAATTGATTAACAGGTTTTAATGAATATCCCATCATCCAAATGCACCACTCATCGCATCGGTGGATTAATTATTAGAAAATACTATATTGAATGAAATGCAAAAGGTAAAATTCGAAATACATCCTTTTAAATGAACAACACCCGGAATATACTATAAATTCCATAGATAACACAGCTGCCAAAAATACGGTCAACTCAATTATCAACATAATTATCCGTTTGACCCCGCTGCATATTCATCCGTTGGGCGATCCTAAAATAACCAATTACACCGACATCAAATCACACTCCGAGCAGCATTGCTCGCCCAATTCCATCCTTTCATCCATCAGATCATTTCTTCCCATCCCGGTCCAGCCAGCAACGCCATAACTCCGGCGGCCCTCTTCATGTATAATCGTCCCTAATTTGCATCTCCATCCGCCGATATAACTCACAAACTGTCAGATCGTTTTCCATGCCCCAAAGTGTGCGAAGCGCGCTATGCAATCAACAGGACTGACCACACCGCCATCGAACGCCTGCAACTTAACAACTTCTAAGAACACTCGACTATGTGTGTGTGTGTGTGTGTGTGTGTATACCTACCTTATCCCGCACGCAGCATCCCTTATATTGGGCATTGCCGTCAGCCCAATTGACTGTTGGATGCGGCGGGTAAGCGTAATGGAACCGTGGCGCCAAACATTCGAGAGGGTCTGTTGGCAAGGAGCCGCATGCCAGGCAGCCAAGATCCTCGAACACACCCGGCTGGATATTAATGAGATAAAGCCATGACATGATTTAATAGGCGCACACGGGGTACTCGTTGGACCGCACGCGGCGACGCGCCCCGAATGGCGGATCGCTGTACTCCGCACGGAATTAGCCGCTTTCCCGTCTGCCGCCTGCAACCGCGCAGTGTGGGTGCAGGTAGTTGAAGGATCAAGCCCACCCACTCGAAAGAGCGCACAGCTGTTTGAGCGGGAGCTAGTGATATTATAGGTGATTACTTATTGGAGTTTTGGATGCGAATTTAAGGAGTTTCCGAGCACGTAATTAGGTGTTGTATTAAAGTAATTAATGACGTTGGTAACCAAGGTCGACGTAATAAATAAACAAAAGACAGACGGTAATTTGTAATAGTGGATTAATGTACCTACGTGGGAGGATGGATTAAATCAAAAATTAATTTCCTTTTTTGGGGGCAATATTTGGATAGTATGCAAATATTATTCCATTATGGCGTGTGAAAAGTACTTTTTGCTTATCAACCAAGATCAAATCGGTACTAATCCTTTTAGGACAAAGGAAAGAAACACAATTAAATCCTGATATATTTCCACCATGGGCTAGCATGCGGCCAGATAAAATCGAAAAAATAAGTTAAGCGAAAAAAACTGCCGCGGGCATAATGGGACCATAAATCATTTTCCTCGATTTTGCTGCTGCCATACACATACCTACATAACACTACGTTGGGAAACTAACATGTCGGACATATACCCACCATTGTTTCGCAATGTTTCGTTATCAGTATTTTTCAGTATTTCGTGACACAGTAACATCGCGCCAATGCTGGCCATTATAGTAGCGGCAATTAGTCGAACCGCCATACCAAACACTCTTATCGTTTATGCTCGAGGGTTAGTCTCCAGTGTCGTGCATAACTTTGAGGCAGTAACTTATAAAACCCTCGCGCACAGCTAATTAATCGATTATGACCGATAATTTGTTTATGCCTTTATATATACCATCCGATTGGCACTAAATCACTCGCCGCCCTGAAACCACTTTTATGCTTTTAGGTATATGTCACCGACGTAATATGGGCGTGTTCACATTTGCAGAAATCTGGCGTTTGCGTAATTGAGAAGCGTCGGAAACGATTTCACCGGGTTTAATTAAATGAGGCACTTTGCAATGATATCACGAGTTATGATCCCCAAAGCTCGCGCGCTCCCCGTCGCACGACCGACGGCGCGGGGTCTTGAGAGACCTACTAGGCAGCGGCGAATTGGGAGCGGGCGTTCGCACATCGAAATGGAGACGTTTCCTTCTGGCGCTTCCGGCCGCCCAAATGCGACGACAACTTCTCCTCCTGGCTTGATCTAATTAACCTACATGCTGCTGATTTTGATGTGCGTGCATAAATCTGACGGCAACGGCTTGGGCTGCTTGAGCGTTTGCGAAGGTATCTAACGTAAATGTGTTATAGACTGCTAATTTGCAAAATTAATGCAAAAACAAGTTTTCTGCAATCACGCGAATCAAAGAAAAGCCGTTGAATAACTGAATAGCAGGAGAAATTTCTGTCGGCGCAAAGGAAAACAGCAAGCGTCAGCGAAACAGCAGAAAGTCAAAAGCGAACCCCTACCAACACACTTACTTTTTGTTCATTGCTGACATTCCGCACAAAGAGCAGCAACTGGGCCCGTGGGCGATGTTGCGCTCGGCTGGCGCCGTAACCGGACCGGTGTGCGTTACATTTCTTCTGGCTGTATAAACGTAGCGGAATGCCAAGCGTTCGTGGCAGCAAACGAAAAACGCTTATTATCCGATTCATTTAAGTCGTCCGTCCGGTCGCACCAGCTGCCAAACGCCTTTTGCAACGATCCCCGAGCGCGATTGAGTTTTCGAAGGGACAAACCTCCCACCCCCTTCGTCCTTCCCGAATGTTTGGGATTGCTGATTGATCGATGGTTGACGTGGACTAGCGCAAACGGCTGGAAAATGCTTCGTGAATGTCGAACGAAAACGCTTGTCGCATCGACTTGCTAGGGAGCTTGATGAAATTTACTTAAAAAAATCCTCAATTGCTTTCTATTTTATTAAATAACTAAATGCCAACGATGATGGTGGAACCATTTAGAATTTATCTCAATTTTAAATATTTGTTTTGAACGGCATTTTCTTAGACGGCAGCCACGAGCAGAGGGAGAGCAGTTGATTTATGAGCGAACTAGCGTTTTTAGTTTTTCCACAACTCAACTCGTTTTGCAGCATGCCATTTCCATCGTACCGTAGTATAGCATCCCACCCACCAATACGCAGCCATTACCGAGTCATTTATTCTATAAGTCCATCATGAAAATCCTGCTCGTCGCTTCCATCCGCCACACCTACACATGAAATATGAATACACTGCTTGTGCGGTTTTGTTTTTCTTTTCGTCATCGGCAAAACTTCGGTTTCATCTCCGCGTTTTTCATAATAGTCTGTTTTTACGTCGTTGATAGCGGCGTGAGAGTTTCGAGCGAAAAGCATTTTCTCTCCACTTCTTTCGCACACGGACTACTTTAACTCGCGCGCCAGCGGAAAGAACACAACCCGATGCTTTACATAATAAATAACGCGTTCAATGAAACGCCGGGCGACAATTTTGGCTTCCTGTGGCATATGAACGAATGTGCACGCGCACTACCGATGACGACTCCGCATGCTGCAAAATACGAGAATTATGTTTATGCTGCTGCTGCTTCTGAAGCCCGCGCAAGCTTTTATTATCCGAGTTTGCGGCAATAGTTATAGCATCCTGCGGCGGCGGGAAGGATAGTGTATCCGCTTTTCGGGATATAGAAAGAAACAAGTGTAATGCATGCGATGATAAAGCAAGTACGATTTCCTACCTCCTGCCCGTGCTTCATACCTCCCCGTTCGTTGCACAAAACTACCAGTCTTTTTCGTCTTTCTTTGCATGCTGTGAATGACGACAGCCGGAATTCGCTTCGACGAGCATAATAAAGCAGGACGCGCGTGAGAAAATCGAAAGATGCTGACGCCGGCGACTGCTGCCAGCAGCATCTCAAGCACACCCCACCACCACCACCACCGCCGCATCGGGCTAGCCAACCGTTTACAGCAATGAGCGTATACAATTGCGCATCGCGAGGAAAACGAGGAAAAGGGCGGATGGGAAAACTTTCCAGTTTGAAAAGTGCTCGCGCGCGTGATTTGAATAAAATCGTTTACTTCAATAAAACGATATTTGCAGATGTAACGTACATACTTATTGGATAGTTGCTCCGAACGCTGACTTTCGTATGTTATTAGTCGGCCAAAGTTTAGGATCTGATGGGAATTTTAATGAATCCTTGCGGGCGCTCGCGCTCGAGCTTACATGGGGATGGCATACATAAATTTACTTGTGGAGAACGCGCGGAGGGTGGTGGTCGAGCGCTCATGACCTGTTTATGAATTATCTGGGCTAATATATCCTGTCCCCGTTTTCGGTGTGTGTGTGCCGTGTCGTGTTTATCCCAAGGATGTAAACTCATCGATCTTCTTAGTGTGGTGGACCCCGACTTTGACCAACAAACGGGCCCCCAGTGCGGTGTAGCACCCAGCGGGCACTCTATCAAAATAAATATAAAACATAAATACGCTCAACTTGACAAATTGAGGCACAAGAGCAACATCGCTGTACTGTATGGATTTCGTCTTCAACTTATTTTAACGACTAAAGTTTTAGTGAAAGGGATTAGAGTACAATTTTAATTTTTCTACTAGCACCAGCGTTACGTAGGCTTAGAGTCCTGGCGCCTTGAACAATGCCAAATTTACGAATCAATGAGCACGCATTAGGGGCTTTCGCCGTGGAAAATGCCTAATAGTTTCGCGCGACGCCGACGTATTGAGGCAAATTAGAGACAATTTCCAATCTCCGTGTGTAATAGAAGTTCAACCTTCAGCTTTCAAGCGGCGGCAGAGGTTAATGATCGTAATCGGCGTACTACCATCCAGCATTGCGGCAAGAGGCTTGGGCATTTCCTAAGCCAACGTTGTATATGGAAGGGTGTGTATGTGTTCATGTACGAAAGCGCCGGGCGCTTCTCTTCAACGCGCCGCCATCGCCAGTTGACAGCATATACAATTGCTAGTCACGTTCGGCGGTACCTTTGCTGGCGCGTCCTCATCGTCCTTACATTTTCTTCCATTTTGCGTGCTGCACGTCCTCGCCCGGCAATGTCTAGGTGCAGAGTGAAATAATGAGTTTAACACAAATGAGCACACATTTACGGTTAGTGCTGCTGATGCCGGTGCGGCTGCGTGTGTGCAGGATGCGTCCCTGATGTGCGCTCCATTTTCGACGACGAGCCCGAAATGTACTACTATGTGTCGCACACGTTACACATACTACCCTCTCTCCTAATGCGTATGACACTAAAAGATCCCGAATTTCATCCCCCGCTCGTTGAATGCGAATGTGTTGAAGGATAGCGCAAATTTTGGGGGACTAGGGTTGCGTTTGAATTATGTACGCGTCGTGTTTCAAGCACCATGCATGCAACCAGCACACATTTACCAACTCCAGTGTCACTGAAAACTCTCTTTATTTGCATTTAATGCATTTATGCGCCTACTATGAATAAAATGCACCTCGCGGCGGCAACGGCTTTTTCTTTCATTTCCTTCGTCGGTCGCACGAAAGTCGAGACAACCATAATATTTCATTACACTGACGTGCCGGCGGGCCGAGTGAAATTTATCACAATTAAATTTAAACTTTTTCGAAGCGGGAGAGCGGACTTTTGCTTGCGCAGAGACACTTTTCTTCCAGTGCGTTTCAACTTTTCACTTCTCCGATTGCGATTGATTCGATTCCATTACGGCCGCTCTTCGGCTGCTAGTTTTTGGCGTCGTGGACACACACAATGCGCGTGTGTGTCGTCTGCGGCGGCCGTCGCTCCCATTTTGAAGAGTCCCACGGCGGCGTTTAGTGACTTTGAAGTAAACAACGGCAGCAGCCAGGATATGGGTCGGCAGTTAATGCTCTCGCGCAACTCACGCACACACTCTCATGCGGCAGCTCCTTCTGGAAAGCAATAGAACTTTATGTCCTGGGATATTTAATATATGTGAGCGTGTATTTTAGCAAGGGCGCAAACTTGCCCAACTTTTTCCACTCGCACCGGCAGCTGACGTTGTGTTTTCCTCCCCGCATGCAGCAGTAAATAAATAACTCCGAGATAAGACCGCGCCATTATAATATGCAAAAATCCAAAAGGATTCTCTCTGTGAAATATCGCTGTGTCCCGAAGAAAAAATCCACCCGGCTCGCGTTAGCAAATATTTAGAAAAAATCCTCTTCGTATCATAAATAATATCAAGCGAGCATAATTTTAATAAGAGGACCGTTGCAAAACAATTAGCCATGCGTAGAATATACAAATTCGGATTTAATTCGAACAAAATAATATGGGTAATAAAATGTGGAGCAAGCGTGCACAAAACGAGTGAGTGGGCGACATAATAAATAACAGTGGGAACATGAACTCGATCCACATGTACGTAGATATGCGTTCGCGGCCGGGGAGAGAGAGAGAGGATGGGGCATTGCTGAAATTAATTTATTAACAGCGCGTTCGTTGCAATAACATGCTTGGCACGATTTTTCCACGATGGGCCACATAGCAGTGCTCTGTTTCTCCTCCACCTCCCCCGCGCGCGCGGCGTTCGTGCTCACGTTCGCATCCCAGTAATTAATAAAATTATCGGGCGTTCCAATTCGGTCGGTTTGTCGTGCCAGTGGTCGCATAAATTTCGAAATGAAGCTTATTACTTCACTTTCAGGCCTGTTTTTCCCACACGTACGCTCAACTAAAACATAAACGCTTCGATGGCCGCGGTTCATGCAGACAACAAGACCTCTGCCGTTGCTGCTGCTGCTGCTGCCTACTGGTGAATGTAATTACGCCAGAATAAGCAAATTACGGTAATATTGTGCGAAATTACTCAGCAATTTGCCTTTCGGGCGGACGCCAGGCATTGCACAACAAACGCAGCCAACTCATTCCAAGCAACCATATATTTTTTGCATTTTCTTGTTTGCAAAAATTCATTCGTATTATTATATTACTTTACTGGCAATTTGTTGGCTGATATGAAAATACTAGTGCAATCTAACTATGCCAGTGGGTTGCTTGTTGCAGCGCGTCGACGAGATTTAAGCAAAGCGAAACTTTTAATTGGAAAAATTTCATTTCGTGAATTTCGCCTTGTATTGACTTTTTAAAGTTTAATTTATCAAGATATTTTCATTCCGCCGATAGAACCTTTAGTTTTTTTTTTTCTAGTGTTGAAGGCACACTGATTATATTTTGCCAATTAATAACTTCAGTAACAAGGATAATACGAGTATTGATTGCAGCATTATTTTTTTGTGGTGTTTGCTTTGGTCTAAACCGACGCGACGGCGGGTTGAGAGAGATTTTGGCGGACACCAGTCGCCCTATCGATTTGCCATAAATGGCGAACGAGTTTGGGCGGCCGGCGGGCCGCGATGTCGTCCATAAAGACAAGTTACAACGCATTGCACTCACAAGCCCCGACCGGCATCGTCGGGCGGCGTCCGCAACCAAACCCAACAAACGCGAAGCGCAGAGAGGGCGCCGGGCGTATGATTACGAAAAGGCTCGTATCTCTTCACGGCGCTCATGTGACCGCCGCGCCGGTCGCTATCTTTGGCTGCGCACAGCGTTTTCTTCTGTTCCTCGCATTTTGGGACAACCCTTCTTCTGTGCGAGCTTGCACGCGTGTGTGTTTATGCTCGACCGGATGCTCACCTCTGTGCCAAAAACGAGAAAATCGATTTCGCTCCGGGCGACCGAAACTTATGTCCTTTTAGGGTCCGCCGAATAGTGCGGTTAATTTCCTATTTTCCTTGCGCTGAGTGTGGATTGTAACTTTGGCTTTTTACCGTCCCATTTGCGGAAATTCTATTACTTAATCTGAAAAAAAATCACAATTCTAAATAACGAACTCTGGATGGAAAATGACTGCTCAAACAAGAGATAAACAAGCGCACTTGCAAGAAGTTATGAAAACTTTGCAGCGGCGCGGGCAAACGCGAAATTTATTCAATTTCGCGTGTTGGAACAAACGGAAAGTATGGGCGAGGGCACGAGCGCAAATCAAATTCGCAAGTTAACTAACTCGAAATATAAACACACGCGCGGCACAGGGATTTTCCGACGGCGGGTCACACAGGCGTAACCACTTTGCTCCGGCCCGCGCGTCCCGTGGGTGTGAGCATCGCGCAATTGGGAATGCGATCGGGTGGCTCCCCGCTTCATTGAGCGCATCTGGGAGCGCCAAACGAAGTGCGCATCATATTCCATCCGCTTGTCTCTGGGTATTTCAGGTATGCCCTCATCGGCGCAGTGCAAATAGCGGCTAAACGTCAAATTAATAGCGACGCGTTCACGTCGACCGCGACGAAATCAATGATCGGTCAATTTCATGCAGCCCCCGCAGAATGCAAATGTAAAACGACACCGATGGCGATTTAGGAATTAGTGTGCATTGCCCCATCCATATTTCCGCGCTGCAGCAGCATGACGATGACGCCGGTGGCGGTGCGAAACCGTTAACGGTTTGGCGTTAAACTCTCTCCCCACATTTGCCCGGTGGTATGGTATGGTTGAAATTATCCCGGGCGTGGCTCCCCAACAACCCTACCAACTACCCCCAAACCGTTCGGCGAGCGCCGCGCCGCGGCCCGGCTATTAGCAATAGTAAATGATATATGGTTCGGCGCGACGGTCCTATATTTCCCGGGCCAGCGGCAACTACTTTGCTCGACCGGTCGTCCTCCCACACGCGCGCACACACCCTGCGCCCACTCACGTACGCACAGCAAGAGAAATATATACAGCCGACGGTTCTTGGACGGATTTTGCGACTTTGGGGATGAAACTACAACGCCATTTTGGGCTTGTCGTCGCATGAAACTTGTCCCTTTCACATAAATTTGATGACGAAGAAAATATAAATTGATAAATTACACGTCGTATTAGTAGTTATGCGAATTTAAGTACGGATTAGTAAGTAGGTGGAATGCAGATGCGATGTTCATGCGCACCGCAGCCTCCAACCAAAAACGACAATTAAATTACACGAAATCCGCATGGCTGCATATAAATCAAGCGTATTCAATGTGGTATGAGAGAGGTGGATGGGTGGTTGGTGGTTATCGCGGTATGCGACCGCTCCCAAAATCACCCAAAATGCATGTAAATTGTGTGAAAATCTTGTTTGCATGCGCGCACCTACACACTGATAGATAGATCCATGCATTGCGTTCCGTTGTTATCTTGAATCGATTGCCTGGATGAGGCTGCATTTGCAAAATTGATGTGCGCCACCAAAACATAATCAGCTCCGGATTCAGGTATTTTTTGCCGCACAACTGTCTGCGGGCATGCTCGCGCGGGCGCATGTTGAAAATCTAACAAATGAATTATTAATATGACAGCAATAGAATTACCAAATGTCGCACACGGTGTGAGAAAGGGGCCAACTTTATGTAAATCATCATCCACGGTGGATATATGGATAAGTAGAGTCGCATGCAAAAAGTTTTTGCAGCATTCGTCCAAATGTGCCAAGTAATTTCATGCGAAATTTATACGCCTGTACGTCTAGGCTGCCAGCCACTGTGGTCGTCCTTCGCGCAGGACAATTGATAGGCATCTAAATGTTTTTGCCATCAGCCCGGCAGCGCTGATGCAAATTCGATTAGCCCACCCCGCACCGCGCAGCATCAGCATCAGCAGTGAACGCTCGAGTGTCAGTCATTAAATTATATTGCCCGCCGGCTGATTGATTAATCTCGATGAAACGTTTATGACTGCTACGGATGGACTTTAATAATTATGCAAAATTCGTGTTTTACGATTCGTGGAGTGTCATTTAAACATCCAGCGTCGATGGTCATAGAAATTACTATTTTTATTACGAAATGAAAGTCAATAAAACGTGGAATAATGACATCGTCTAAATTGATGCAAACACAAATCTTATCACATCGAAGATGCGCGCCTGCTCAAGTTCTACAGCAACTAAAAGCTGCATAGATTTTCCACCGTGCCAGCGCGCCACGTCTCGAGCAGAGCGCGTTGATCATAATCGTGGCAAAATGATGGTCGGGTACGATGGTGGCGCTGCGGTTAAACTTAAACTATGCAAACATTAAAGCGGCTGCAATCATCTTCAGTGCATTAACCCTCTTCTCCTCCACCACCGCCGTCGGGGTCGTTTTCGTCTTGTTTATCCCCGCCGGCTTTTCCACGTTCGATGTCTTCCGGAGCGTCGTCGTTCAGTTCGGTTTGCTTCATTTTTCTTCGTTAAATCCGCGATAGTTTGTATTAGCCAACGCACCGACTCGATGCGAGTCTATCGCGGTCGTGAAACATGCACCTCGTTAGGCGTTTTATCATCTACAAACTTGGCACCAACTTGCATAATCCAAAAACGAGGCCTGCCTCTTCTAATTGAACTAATATGAATTATTATACACCCATCGCGCAACGGCTTGTGAACTACAACAAACTTTGTCATTAGTATTGGAAGTTTTTCGGATAGTTTAGCGCAACGGCGTGCGGCGAAAACCGCGGACGCGAGAAGAACGAAGGCGAGAAAAGCGGCGCTTTTGTAACTAATTAGAACTGGCATTATGTTTTGCTTCATCTAAGCTCGTTTTTCGCACCGTTTTCGATTCGACCGCACGCACAACTTTGTTCCGCACTTGTCTTCGTGGCGTGGGCGCGTCGTCCATCCAAAGAAGCGGAGGTACGGCGTTGGCATACTTAAAACATTTCCTCATCCTGTTGGGGCGTCATTCAACTAGCCCGTCGGCCGAGTGAATGGCAAACAAAACAAAAACGAAATGGTTACAAATACGGCGCACACCTCACACCCTCGCACGCTGCTCGGTCGGCACACGGCGCGCAATGACGAGGAGAAAAAGAGCGGTATCGCCGGCGGCCGTGTACAAAAACGAAACTTTTACCATCCGTGCGGAGCTCAAATAAGTTTTATAGGCTTAGGGGTATGCCGCCATCCTCGAGCATTAAACGTAAAAGTTTGCGGTGGGGGTGCAAAACTTGACCTCACCGCCGCCGCCGCCGGCGTCGCGATTCTGTCCATGCAACTGCAGTGATGGTTAATTTTACGTACAAATAGATTGCGAGCGCTTTGTGCCAGTGAATGAAAAGTGAATAGCCACCCTCCGCGTAACTTTCTTCCATCACATGCCCCGCTACAAAAAAGTGCAGCGTTTATTTACGCAATTTCAGCTAAGATTACCCTGCGTATTTAACTTGGGAGTTGAACGTGAGAAATAGGACTGTTTATTTCCGTAACGTGAGAATGAGATCGTAAATCAATTGATAAATAAATCATTGGACGCCATTTGACGCTGAGTATATGATTTGTTTGTTTACTTGCGTTGCGGCGACAATGATTGCTGCTGCTACTGCTACTGGAGTAGAAGGGGGTGCGAAGTAAAGGGCGACCGGCGTAAACTTGTCAGTTTGTATATAGCGGCAATATTTTATATTTGATCGCGTCTCGTCATTCGTCCCCCGCGGCCAATGTGCGAAATTGAAGCCGGCACGAAGCGATTTCGCTGGCGGCGGCGGAGGCGACAGGCAGGTCGTCGTCTCGACATAAACCACCCCCGTGTGGAGGGTAGATGAAAAGCGTTGGCGATTACACAAACGGAAAAAGGACGAAATAAAAAATTGGGCATGGGAAATGGGACTAAGTGCGCGCGAACCACAGCCGCCGCCGCCGTTGCGGCCTGTAGTGATCGAGGCGAAAGAAAGTTAAGCCCTTGTTTGCATTCTCGAGTGGACCCGCTTCGTCCTCGTCCGACGGTCGTCGTCAAACCCTCGAGACCTCCTGATTTACAAATAGAATAAATTTGGAAAGTTCCGCGCGCGGACGTAGATGAAGCCGGACAAGTTTTGCACATTGTATGAATACCAGCGCTCGCTTGCGGAGTTTTGTCGCATTCGTGAAGGTGCCGGGCGTGTAATGAAGATTTTTCAAGAGCAACACTGAAAAGAGTCGCACGGAAAATGTGTATGCCGATCGATTGACATTCGGCATTGAAGCCATTCACAAGGTACGAATATAAATCACAGTGCTGATAGAAAATCGTCATTTTATTCGCATCGACGCCAAAGTCAATAATTGTCTCTATTTAATTACTTCTTTTGTTTTCAAATGATTAAATTAATATCGCGCGCAGCGTCTGAGGATTTAATTTCAATGCGCGCGTTTCGCCATTCAATTCAGTCGGAATGAAATTTTTTCTCAATTGTCCCGACTTTCGGTGTCCGAATTTGACGCACCGGAATTTGCAATTTTCCATTCCGCATTTTATAGGTGCGCGCTTTTGTCATCATCGCCTCTTCGACTCATCATGCGACTATTCTTTTATTACGGACAGCGCCGTAACAATTGATTCAATCTCGAGTCGATTTTTCCATCAACGCCTACCGACAATATCCATGGCGCCACGCATTTTATTTACGGTGCGACATGTTTAAAATCGATTCGGTCCCAAAAACACATCAAAATTCTACATGCTGATACAATATAAAAGCAACCGGTTTAATGCTATACCCAAAAAATGTAGTGGCGCTTATAACAGATTGTATTATTGAATTTTTCGCCGCTTTGATCCGGGTGTCAAACCGGAGGCGTGGGCGGCTAGCGTGAAAAAGACGGGAAGCGGCTTAGATCGATGAAGCGCCCGTAAATTACTCCGGAAACTAATTTTTATTCCATTAATTGACTTATCTCCGCTTGAAGAATCCACTTTGATGGATTTCCTCTTACGTTCATTGCCACATCCGTTGCGAGGGCGGTGTTGCATGATTGCGTTGTCGTTGCCTCGCGTCGTCGTCGTCGTGCTCTTCGCGTAGTTAATAAAAATGTTTCGGGCAAGTGGAACTTTTTAATCTATTCTAATTGAATTGCTTTCCCCGCAGACTAGAGCAGTAAGTAGTGAAGAACGCAACGTGCACGCGCCTGGGGTGGATTAAAAGCGAAGCAAACAAAATTAAAATTAATCCCGCAGCACGATCAGCGGATGGACGTAATGAGTCTTGACGCACTGAAAAAATATTGGACGTTTCAATCTCTCCTACCCCACCATGTACTTGTGTTGATAGAATAGCGTCTGGTATCTTTGTATATTAAAAATTAATTTATATAACTATCTATATAGTGGGATTTAAAATGTAACAGCAGTTACAAAAATCTATGTTATAAGCAGAAACAAACAAATTAATTTAGAAATGGAGTACTTTGCGATTTATTGCAGCATTTATACGACATGATGAAACGCTAATGAAGTTATAAATGAGTTAATTACGCACCGAAAATGCAATTATTGGCTTAACGTTTTGGTGCTTGAATCAATATCCTCGTGGCCATAACGTATAAATCAATATCAAGCATAATACATCTTGACATAACATTCTATAATACATATAACATAACTTGTGTGTACATTCAGCTCTTGGCGTCAGCACGGTAGAAGGATTTTGGGCGCTATCAAGCCTGAATAATATCGGTATAATTAGACATAAACCTTACTACAATCTCCGCTTTTAGCACCAACCGTTCGCTCGGCCGTCCGTAACATCTTCTTCCGTCCAAAGCCGCCCACTCATTTCGCCTAAGCCAAACCCTTACATATTTGAAATCTCGGATCCATCACACGCATCGCCACCTTACACGGGCTTCCGCGTGCGCGCACGCGCGCGCCAGGAGCACTACCCTAATAAACTTTATTGTAGCACACAGGAGGCGAAACGCGTCCAAACGCGCGCGCAACGCAACGGTTTAATTAACTGCCTGATTTTTACTGCTCGACATTTGATTGCCACCATAAACGGGGGACGCGCTTTTATGAAGCAAATGTTTGCGCTGCCACTCTTGCCGGGGCTGCAGCCTTTTTCCGTGTAATGATTTCCGTGCGACACGTAAATAACGCTTTTTGCCTCCGAGACATATTCGCTGACGCACACGATGGCGTTTTAATCATATAAGGAAGTGAACTGACCGTTCGTTGAGTTATTATTCTATGTGTATGGGTGGGTGCGGGGAGAGGAAAACAGGAAAGGTTAATATATATAGTGGATGCGTCGGGCGCACAATTCCCTCCGGCTTGTGTACGTGCCGGCGGCCTGCGTGGCCGCCCAGCGGCCGTGTGAGTTTGTTTTAATAAAATCTGAGCAAAAAAATATTTATCAACTTCTTGATAAAAATAAATCTTTTTCTCGCTGCGCGCGCGCGCTTCCTTGGCCGGGTGGGACGGAAGGGACAGGCGACAGGCGGCCCCCGCCTGCGTTGCGCCGCGATACGCGATGGCACACGAAGCGAATGATATATTTCCAATCCTTACAAATCTCCTATTTCCAGGTAGCTTTGACCGAAATCCATGTGATCCGCACAAAGAAGACTTGCGTGCGCATCGCGGAAATAGTGTAGCTGGTGAAAAATAGGTGACCTTCAGATTGCCGAAAACTGTTGTTTTACAATTTAACTATAAACAAATCGTGTAAATAAACAAAGCAGATGCGGCGATATGATTGAATCGAAAATGCAAATCGTACCTGTGCGCAGGCATGCAGCTGGCCAAAAATCAAGTTTGATCTATTGGCCGCGGCCAAAGAGAAATGGTAATAATTCAATCACTGAATATTGAAAGTCGAGCGCGCTGGCCAAGCTATAAATTCCTACCGCATGGCTTCGCTCTCTGGCGTGCCGCTGCTCGGGCTGCGAAACGTCCGTCGGCGTGCCGGAATCGATTTGAATTACGTGTACGTTTCGGGACGAATCCCGGCAATGCTCGTTCATTCACAATGCAGCTTTTTTTCGCTTTTTCCTTCAGCCGCTGGACGTTTGAATAGAGGTTTTATGGACTTGTGTGCCCGGCGCATCCACCTTTCTATGCAACTATTTCGTAATTACACTGCACTTCAAACTAATTGATTTCCTCAACCCGCAGCTATAGAAGAAAATTCAAATTTATTAAAATATTAGTTTTACACACTTTGCCACAAGTTTGTTGGCCAAACTGCAATTAACGTGTGAAACTTGATGCAATTAATAAGAAAACAACGGATAAGTTTACTACCGGGCCAATATATGCTCTACGAGTAGTTGCAGCAACAAAACATGCATTTGTTCAACCAATTCCCCGCCCCCTTTCGCACAACAGCGGTCTGCATGGCGGGCACGCAAGTCGATTATTCACCCGCACCGGCGCGGCGTGGCCGCCTTCCCCATCGGGAATAGGGACTGCGGGCGCGCTCTCGCGCGCGCTGCGCAAAAAATTAGGTTTCTGCGAGTGAATTCGGCGGGTGCGGGGAGGGAGGAGTGCTGCCTGCCGCCCCCGCGCTCGCATCATTTATCAATCTCGCTCTGCACGGACACGCCGCCCGGCCGGACGTGCGCTTTTTCAAAGAACAATCCGAATATATTGTGCGCCCCCGTTGCGGCTGGTGGTTGGGGGAGGCAGGAGCAGGAGGAGGCAGTTGCCAACGTTGAATAAATGCATGAATGCCACCACCACCGCCACCACCAACCACCAACCACCCACGCCGCAGACTCACCGATCGCTTATCGCCGCGGCGCCTTCGCAGCGGCACTAATAAAGTCGTGCCGCTGCGAGTCATCATTTAAGCGCCGACGGTTATTGATTATCGAGCACCGATGCCAACAACAATAACCGCTCGTTTCTCATTAATACGCCCTCTTCAAAACACGTCTTCTTTGTTGGCAGAAAAAATTATCGTGTGCCTAGGCTTTGAGCTGTGAACAATTCGCGTGGAGAAAAAATTAGCAGCAATAAACGCATGGGAATAAAAAGCAAGCGGCTGCAGGCAAAAAGACACAAGGTGGACGTTGAGGCGGTAAATCCTTCGGCAATGGCGTGCGCCCCCGCGCGCGCGTGCAACATCTTAATCCACCGTAATGAACGAGCTAGTCATTATTTAAAGCACCGATATATCTCTCAGCTATTCCATTCTAGTCGTCCAACGCCAACGACACGACGACGATGACTAGTCACTCGCTGTAGGGCGTTGCGCGGAGAGGGGGTTGGCAGGACGAAGGAGATAGAGAGTGATATCTGAGCACTTTTGGTATTGTCGTTAGTATTCAATTGAGGATGCGTCATTTATATCAAATGTCAAGCGTGCAACGGGCGCTGCGGACGAAGACCGACGACGACGGCGCGCTTGGGGTTGCTAATAAAAATTTCGCCGGGTGCGTTAATGGCCGCGCGCCGAACTTTTCATTTTAAGCGCGTTTTTCCTTGTGGCCACGTCCGCGGCGCGCAGCAAAAACTAATCCTTATAAATTTTACTTTCGAAGCGATAAATCTCTGTCGACTGCCCGCAAAACGACCAAGAAATGCGCAAAAAACAGTTTTTTTATTTCCGCCGGCAATAAAACAGAGGCAAATCTAAGATTTCGTATAGTTGGTTCATCGAGGAATTCAATCCGTAATTTATTATACGCAATATATCAGCGCAAAAGCAAGGTACTTAGTGTAAACATTTACGCTTGCAAGTAGTCGCCGCCGGTGAGGAGCGTGCTGATAAGGCACGTATGTTGCCACGGACAAGACAAATGCGCACGTCTAGCTTATGATATTCGTCGTGGCGTGCGCGGATGAGAGAAAGGACGCGGCGCGGACCGGAAGTACTGCATGTGGACATCGCATGAATTGTAAATCGCCTCGGCGCCGGCGGCGGCGTCCCGGTCGAACATTGATCAAATGCACAAGTCGAGGATTACACTCCCTTTGCAACACCCGCCTCCCCGCTGCCCTCATTCCACTATGCGCCAACGCACCCTTTCTCCTTCTCCTCAAGGAAGAGTTATATAAGTCTTCCCCGAGCCGCGAGCATCGTATCGATGCGCACTGTGTTTGTACGCGTCCCTTATTTACATTTTCTACGACCGAGTGGACTTCTTCTAAAGTTTTTCATTCGTTTTGTATGTGTTGCAGACGACGACGACGACGAGAACGACGACGACGTCGTCGGCAGGCAGGCAACGAGACCGTCAGGATTCGTTCAGGCGTGAGAGAATAACAAAGAAAGGGCGGCGGCGGCGGCGCAAACTTCGCGATGGCATCGTGGGAAAAGTAATATAAACCAACTCGCGCACAGCCCAACCACCCACCCGAAACTCACACGCAGCTACACTCACCCATACATACTGTCTCGCAATGAGCCGCGAACAGCTTCCGTCGTTATGCGTCCAACTCGTCCTTGTCATCCTGCTGCTGCACTCGACGGTCGCGTGCCCCGGTAGCTGCGTATGCAAGTGGAAGAATGGCAAGCAGACGGTCGAATGCGTGGGCAAAAGTTTGCTATCGATACCGGGTGGCATGGATCCGGGCACGCAGGTTCTCGATATGACCGACAACAAGTTGGACGAGCTGCATTCCGAGATCTTCTTGAAGATGGATCTGATCAACCTACAGCGCATCTACTTGGCGCGCTGTCGGATCCACTCTATTGATGAGCGCACTTTTCGTGGACTTACCAACCTTGTCGAATTGGATCTCTCTGGTAACGCTCTAGAGGCGGTACCGACCGATGCCTTCCTCGACTGCACGGCGCTGATGCGGTTAACGCTCAACGCGAATCCAATCAAAAGCCTTCGGCGTGCATCTTTCGCGCGGCTAGCCTTCCTCAACACGCTTGAGATGAGCGATTGTGAGCTGGAGGAAGTGGAGGCAGAAGCGTTCCAGGGTCTACTCAGTTTAGAGTGGTTGCGATTGGACGGCAATCAATTGCGTACGTTGGGCGGCCGACACACTCTTCCTGATAATCTCCGTGGGGTTGAACTGCAGGGAAACCCATGGTCGTGCGACTGCTATCTGCTCGAGATGCGCACTTGGCTGAAGCGCTTCAATGGATCGCAAACATCGGAGCCAACTTGTGATGCGCCAGCACGGCACGCTAAGCGGCCTATTAAAACTATAGCCGTTGATGATCTCGCATGCATGCCGCACGTATCACCAACCAGCCTATATCTAGAGCTGCAAGAGGGGAAGAATGTAACGCTCTTGTGCAATGTGCATGCAGTGCCCGAGGCGAAGGTCTCCTGGTGGTACGACGGGCAGCTGCTGCAGAACGATACGTTGGTGTCGCCCGGCCTGCGGTTGCTCTATTACATCGAAGAGGGCGGCGAAGAGAAGCGCAGCGAGTTGTATATTTATAACAGCAGTCCGGACGATAATGGCACGTTCGTGTGCACGGCTGAGAATCCTGCGGGCGCGGTGAGCGCTAACTACACCATTCGCATCATCGTCAAGGAGGAGCCGATCGTTATCGACGTCGTCTTCCCGTTCGAGTATGTGCTGGCGGCCGTCGTCGGCGCCGTCGTGTTGTGCAAGATCATTATCATTGTGCTCATTGTGTGCATCGTGCGCTGCCGCCGTAACCGCAAGCGCATGGAAAAGCGCGAGAAGACGAAGGAAGTGGCGCTGCAGTATCAGCAGAACACGACGACCAAGTGCGCGGTAACGATGGACGGCGACCATTCCGTCGCTGGCGAACAGCAGCTGGTGGCGGATGGGGATGGCGAGGTGGGAAAACAGCCCGTCATTAGCCAGGGTGACGCCACCGACCGTCATCATCAACAACACCACCACGTGCACCAACGCCAACCGCAGGACATTCTCTTCTACAGCCCGCCGTTCAGCAAGGACATGCTGCGTACCATGTCACCGGTACAGCTCGGAAATCAAATACGCAGTCCGATTTCGTTGCGGCGATATCAGCTGGAGCAGAATCCTGACCTAATAAACGACACTGAGCAGCGGCGCAAAGAGGATAGTGGTGGTATACCACCACCAACGGCAGCAGGGACCGACGTACCACCTGCCGTCGCACCAACGCTGGTGCAATTTCAGCCCATCAGCTGTATGCGGGGTAGTCGAAAACTGTACTCTTTGCACAGCTGGGATGCAGCTTGCTCCATGGATGCCGATGGCTACCCACCAGACTATGGTTTGCCAAAGATCACCCTGCAAGCAGTGCCCACACCGGTGGCTGTAAGTGCCGCACAAGGGGCGGAAAATTTCTACAGAACGTTGCCTTACAATCGCGCCGCAAAACGACAGTCGGCCGCCATTCCGTTGAGCAGGTACTCGCGCGAGGCGGAATTTCTGTCACGCAGCGCCCATCCCGCACCCTACGAGCATTACTGCCCCGATGTGCGATACACCGCCGACGGGTATCTGCCCAAGCATGAAAACGGTGGCGCTGGGGGTGGCAGTGGTGGTGCGTTGCCGCAGGTGGTAGCCCTCATTCCATCGCCGCCAGAGGGCTATAAGACCGAGAGCGGTTGGGAGCCGTCGGTGAAAAACGGCGCCGTCGACAAATGCGCGACGATTAGTCGACGCTGCGTTGGGGCGCAGACGGAGGCGGGTGCCAAGGTGGCCGATCATCATCATCAACAGGCGGCGGACAGCAGCCACGCCGACACGGACGAGGAGATTAACCAAAGCCCTGACGAGGGATATGTCGGTGAGCAGGCCGTTACGCTTTGAATATTTGACGTGTGGTAATTGAGTGTATGCGTGCGAAATGAAGGACGTAACGAGTAGGTGAAAAATTCAACGACGCGGCATGAGGGAGCATTAACAGGGTACAACTGTATAATCCTTACGATCAATCACAGTGCAACTTACAAGTAGATTTATTTATTCAAACCAATGTACACAAGCAGTCTAAAAGACGTTCACCAAAATGTAATATTGTACATACAAAAAGCCCATCTTGATATATTCAAACTTTTGCAACCTAATCAGAGAAAAACATAAATACTAAATGATGCAGATATAGAAAATATTGAAATACTATAATACAGCTAATATACACATGAAATATGGTAGAAATTTCCTTTGTTCCTAACTAATAAATATCATAGCAAACTCTCTGTATCAAAGCGATCACGTCGATGAAAGTAAACACAGGAATCATTGTAATCAACCAATATTCAAGGTGGTGTGCACGAATAATTGGCACAAAATTTGATTAATGTAAATGATGACGATATTAGCGATATTATAACAAAACGACACTAGCGGAATATACTTAAATACTACGATATTCTAGAGGTAAGTATTCATAGCTCGAATTTACACAATTATTATTGTTAGCGTTTATGTAAACAAATTTGCGTAGCGAATCGAAATCGAGCAGAAAACCAACCATTGTTACACCTATACCTAAAACCACAATTAACTATTACGAACGTCGTCTGGTAGTCGACAATTTGTTTCTGTATATATACCAATTGTTTAGTTATCATAACCTATATTATGACTAATATTAAAAGACATTACCAAAAAAATAAAATTTTCACAATATTGCCTGTTGTATATTTCTGTGGTTATTGTAGTTTTTATTGCCGAGATTATTAAAGACGCTCCATTCGCAAAGATACAGCTACGCCTGCTACGTGAAATGGGAGATATGGCTTTTACGCTGTAAATATTGCAAAAATAAATTGCTCGTGCTCGCGGAAACCTTCGCTTGCAGCGCAGCGCGCAAAGTAAACGATGGTCAACAAGGTGGGAGCGGTCATGTGTCTACATGCATGATGGCCGGCCCGGTGGAAAACACGCCGTTGGGAATTGAAAAATCTTTGCTGCACGCAAGCTACATACACACTAAGATTTTCATGACCGACCTTCCCATATCCGGGAGCTTTTATCCGCATCCTCATCCTGAATGCCGATGGACATGAAGGATCTGTGATATTTACGCGAGTAAAAAGCTCGCCAGCCATTTCTCCGATACGAATGACAATTCTTATTAACAAAAGGTTTAAATTTATCATGACCATAACCTCATAATCGGATTATGGAACTTTTATGCTGCGGCCAGAAAATATCTTCCTTATAAACTGATAAGAGTAATCACACTTCTTAGAAAATTTTCGGCGGCGAACATTGACGTCGTTTATGCAGATCTGTGTCGCTTATAATGTATGCTCAGACACCGGAGAGCCACCCACAACCATCCTGCATATAACCAACGTGTACCGCATGTGCTCACATCCCTCCTCCCACTGGCACCATTCGCTAGTAATTCTTCCTTCGTCTTCGTCCGCGCCGCAGCGCCGTGGCGAACCAGGCAGTAGATAATGTTAATGTAATCTTGGGACAAATATAATTCAGCACATAAATCCCGAGCATGCCGCTTTCCGCCGCTCTTCCTCCTTGCTCACCGCCCTCTGTGCAGCCAGCCTGCTCTTGTTAGTTTACTTGTTTTGGGTTATTACGTTATGCTAAGAAAGCTCAGGAGAGATCTTTATCACTGCGCGTGCATTAGTTGAGGATATATCTTTGCACGGAATATATTGCCTCACCACGGCGACGGCGCGCGCTTGTTTCGTCCGCGAAGTGGTAAGATCGCGATGCAAAGCGATGCAAAGCGTGCACACCGGCAAAATGCTTAATCTATTATGGAACAGTTGTCCGAAAGCGTGCAATGTGCACATAAGTTTTGCATATATAACGAAATAAGCATAATAACGGGGTTTGCACCCTCCCCATGGGACTGGGGCTGCTTGTCGCAACACCACCACGAAGAGGACGAAGCGAGCGCGAATGCAATGGATGAATTTTTGCCATTCCCCGTACAGTCGACGCTGTCAACGAGCATGGTCGACAAACATATAAAGTTTTAATGACCCAACGCATTAGACTTTGCGTGAAATTTACGGAAAGATCGTTAAACAATAATTACGTTAGAATTTATGAAGATGGCTCTGGAAATTTAATCTTTTTTGCGATTATAAACTTTTGAACCAACCAACATCAAATATTATAAGTGAAATCGATTTTAGTAATTATTTTTATTTGTCAATCTCTGATATATAAAATTATTAAAAATTGTAACATGGACGATTAATTGCCAGCTTTTTGCATTCCGGGAACTCATTAGTGAGATAATTAGAAACGTATCCACGCGTATTTACATTCATTAAGAGCAATGAATCGCTCGGTATGTTCGAACGCTGCATAGCGGTATAATCATCTAGCTTGATTGGCCAAATTTGTAACAGCATCGATTTCAAACAAACAAATGTCTGTCTGGCTGCTTATATATTTGCACATATTCCCGCTTCAGTTATGCAGCATTACAGCCAACGTAAATTAGACAAGAAAGATTGCATATTACTGCCTTGCACTGACGTAATAAACTTTTTCTTTAATCCGATAAAATTGTAGACGGTATCTACAAGTTTCTACGCGTATAAAATAAACTCCGGTGTAACAAAGTTATTATTAAATAACTGTATGGTTTTTGTGTTTCTTGCGCGCGATGTACCTGGATTCATTGCACAAAAAGTAGTGCCTCTGGCAGAAATGAAAAGGATAAGAAAAACGCGCCGCAGCCCCGCAGCCTGATTGAGGTGTTTGTGTGTATAAGGTGTAATGAATGCCCCGGGATGCCGGTGCACGGTGGTAGCCGCCGCACGGACTCCGGGATAAGCTAAATTAAATTTTATTCACTCGACGAGACGAGCGCGAGCGCAGGCTCGCATACACACCTACCCATCGAAAGGCGTCGCGCGCCAGCCCACCGTGTGGCAATTACAAAGTCTGATGCAGGACTCACAATGCGCCCCCGTCGACAGTTACTAAAATTTAATAAAAGCGCCCAGGAGTGCATGCGGACGACGGATGGTCGACGGACGTGCTAGAAAGCGAATGCATCAGCAACGCGCGCCACCGACAAAAAAAAGCCACCCACCCCCCCGCTTGCATAATGGAAAATTCGCACAAATGCTTGTGTGAAGCACCCCCCCCCTCTCAATGTTTGTAAGAAGGATATTTATGTTGAGTATAAAATCCTTTCAGCTTTGTTTGAATTTTATCGAATGCAAAAAATGCCTGCGGTAGCTAACAATCGAATAATGCTTAGAGGAAGAAAATATTTGCGGTAAATCGAAAACTAACCGCCGCAGTGGCAGGGAAAAATCCATGCCAACATTAATTCGCCATCACCGCGCGCGCAATCGCGCATTTGTCACCGCTTTCCGACGCGCAAAATGGTAATTTGCCAGAAGATTCGGAGCATATCGGAAGCTCATCAAAACTCGCGCGGAATTAGGACGCGACCCGAACATCCGTCTTTCACACATATATAAAATCCATACATGTACATTCGCCGCAATATACACGGTGAAATTTACATAGCCACCCGGTTCACGTGTGAAAATCTCGTCTCGCTTTTGTGTCGTACAACGTCGCCCCGGCGCCTTCACTCTCGCCGTCGTTTGCACCTCCTCGAGAACGCTTTGCGAGGTTGATTTATTAACATCTAGCACGTCTATCTGCGCGCTGGCGTTGTGAATATGTGGGGTGGTGCAAAAAGGAGCTGTATATGTGTTGAAGACGAACGCGATCGAAAACGCGAGCGCGCGCGCACACACCACACGCCACCCAACACGTTTTTCCTTTTTGCGAAAACCGCGAGCGCGCGGTAGCGGCGGAGAACAACGTGCATTAGCAAACACATGCGAGTTCGATATATTCATGTATGTTTATAAGAATATAGCACACCTCCAGCACATTGTGAAAGTAGGAGCGTGAATGCGTTGGTTTCAAGTAAAGGAAGCGGAGAAGATTTGAGGGTGGCGGCGCCGGCGGAGGAAAATAAGCGATGAATATGGGCGAACATGAGCAGCGTGCGGTGTTCACGTGCGCGGCGCAAGGCCGCGTGCGAGATTAAAAGAAAAAGGGAAGATGGAATAAGAACGACAACGTGAAGGATATATTGCGCCGCATCGCTTCCGCCGAGCCAGCCGCACGGAGTATGCGTGCGTGCCGCCACCGCCGGAAAGTGCTCGCAAATGTGTGAGTGCGTATAGGTATGAACTCATATTGGTGTGTGTTGTGAGGCGGTGAGGTGAAGAGCCACCAGAAGAACGCTCGAGTGCGGGGCGCTTGATGAAAACATTAAAACGTGCGAAATCGAAAAGGATAACGGATGAATGACGTACAACGCCTCATCCTGCAGCTTGTCATTCTGTTGATAACAGCTTCCGCCCTGCCCCTGTTACTGTTAATGCTGGTACGTAATTTAATTAGACCGGAATTTACGCTGTAATCAATAATTTCATAATTAACTTTATGATTTAAATATTCCAAGCGTATTTTATTAATATCCTTTTATTATCTCCCCAATCTTCTCGAAAAAAGGGATGAAATGCAAAAAGTTTAAATGTAATATTTCGTTTGCTATTTGTTCTAACTTTTTTTCGCGAGCGCCATCGAAATATTCGAGCGATATGGATGTGGTAGGATGGATTGCAGGAAGTTGTAGGACGACTACGTGCTCATCGCGAAATTGTCAAAAGTTTGATGAATGTAAAAATTCGCCCGGGATCAAAGCACAAAACTACATGGGTAAGTAAATAAATTGTTGCTAGTTACTCCTCTTTGCTTGTTTTTATTTATATTGAATTTTTCAAGATAAATTTGAATTTCAGACAATTTCATTTTGCTAAAACTATTATCAAGAGGTTGTATGAACAGCTTGAAATAAAATGCAATTGAGGAACTTTTAAAACGGGCGCATAAACATGCTGTCACTCTTCGGCTGAAATATGAGAAAATTTGATAGGAAAACCCCGAATACGGGTTTGCTTGTTCAGCGCAAACGCCCTGCATGTCTACTGCTCCACCTGAGCTCTTCGTGTGTAAGGGGGGACGCAAACTTTTGCGCAAAATTTAGTGCAAACGAAGAAAAGGAGCGGTGCCCGCCCTTTTGCGTTGACAGAAAAAAGGTTGGCAAAGTTTTTCCGCCAACGTTATTAGCATTACAACTTACTATCGTCGCGTCGCGTGGCGTCGGTAGTCGCCCACCGCCGGAATCGCAGCGGGGATGATACGTCGCCCCGTCGACGTCGCCCCAGAGAGTGGGCGCGGCGCAGGTGTTCGAAGAGAAAAGATTAAAGCAATTTGCTCTCGATATTTGTCTGGATTTCGGCGGGCGACTTGCTCTCGGCAATAATGATTCGTCGTCCGGAACGAACGAATTCGGAGCACACAAAAAACCCCACCGAAAGCATTTGGGTTTTTACTTTTTTGTTTGCCCATCTCCGCTTTGGCAAACTATCTGTATGCTTCACGCCACAGTATGGTGTAATTTTTATAACCGCGCAGGTTTGACAGTTCGTGCCTCTCACTTTCACTGTGTGAACGAGAGAGAACGGATATCGTTCTCTCTTGTTCGCACCTACGCGCTAGTATT
>JARJDR010010820.1:0-25645 GCA_030264135.1 Myllaena sp. GC000078 | reverse complement strand
TGGGAGAGACCGTCTGTGCTGGCGGAGTGGAAACAACCGAGCCGACGGTCGTCGGACACGGTCGTTCCCAGCAGATTTACACGACGATTAGAATCTTCGACGTCAGCGCGTTTGTTCTACCACGCCAGCCAGCCAGCCAGCCCACGCACTTGAAATTATACTGTAGCCTACACTAAAGAACTCTATCCTTCTCCACTTGCTAACTACCAATGCAACACCACGGTAGTGGTGGTGTAGAAAGAAGCAGACTTTTTGACTTTCATTAAATCATTTACATACAGTCCGTTGGCGGTTTGGTTGCGAGGGTAATGTTTCATAGTTATTAATAGTTAATGACATCCTGTAGATGAAATACCATCCCACCCGAAAAGTCTTTCGGCAAACGTGAGAAATAGTGGCCGAGGCGCAGCGACGCAAAAGATAAAGCTTCTGCGACTTGGTGCCATTTACAACCCGACCGGAGCAGAAGAAGAAACTTTAAACGTTACTTCTTCCAATTTTCTTCAACCGGGGGAGAATCCTCTCGCTTTCTCCCAGCGCTCCTCCGCTGGCTGGCTGGCAGGCTGAGAAGAGAAGACGACCGACGGCACATTGCGTTTGCGTTCGAGAGAGTGTAAGTGTGCGCCTGGCAGTTGAAATATTTCGGCAACGTTTTCGGTTAACCGGATTCTAATTTCCTGCCGCCGCCGAGCGTTTGTATTATATCAGGCGCCGGGCGCGAGACAGCGCGGAAGGATTACGCCCGAAGGTATTTTTGGGTGGATTCGTTACTATAAATTTAATTATCGCAAACCAACTTAGTTAATTACGACGTTTGCCGCTGGCGCTCTCTTACACTGAATCTGGATTTATCTCTCGTAATTCAATCAGGTTTAAATATGTATTTCATGTAATTAACAACAAATAATTAAAAGACATAGAATTTACTATTGTTATTTAATAACACTAACTCATTAAGTGTTAAGTACTTAAAAACTTTACAATTTTCGTTACAACGCGCGCTGGAAATTGGAAATATATCGTCGGCGATTAATAGACATTAATTATCCAATTAGTATATGCATTGCCTGCTACAATCGGTGGGTATTTCGCGAGCGAACTAACGACTTTCGCGGGCACCACGACTCTAAACTTCCGACTTTATACATCGGAAGCGGAAGGCGCCAGCATCGAGGCGGAAGGAAAACGCGAAAGTTTCGAGCGCACAGAAATAAACGATCGCACATAATTTCCCCGGCCCGCCCGCCACGCACGAATAATAATCTTTACGATATTTCAATAACGGAAATTTTCGGCAATTAATTTTCGATTGCCGTAGAAAATTTGCATCGCAATTAATGTCGGGTATAAAAACGAGTAGTATGAGTTCATCCATCCCATTATTATTATACCTTAGATGTGTCGCATTGTGCAAATAAATAAACAAACACACGAGCGCCAAGAGTAAACGAAACATACGAAATGTATATGGTGTGGGCAAACAAGTCTTTTGCAAACAACTCTCGGACTGTTGGGTTTCAGGGGACGACCAAAAACTCGTCTCGCAATTTCATTTAAATGCGCATTAGCCGAAATATACAACAAACCGCGCTTCGCCCATTGTTCATGACGATTATTGCGACGAACGACGAGCGCCGTGAGTGATAGAAATGGAAAAGGATATCACAAAAACCGGAAGGTAGCAAGCAGCAAGCATTATGAACCCAACTCGTTATATTAGCAATGCCAGGAACAAAAACATTTTCTCAAAAGAAAACAAAAATGACCAGTAATAAAGATTTGTGAAACCAGAGAGAAATCGTCATCTAAATAATGAAAAAGACAATTTGCAATAATAGGTTTATTTGTACGAAAATTGTTGCGATCATCAAAACTGTGCATGCGCATAAAAGAAACGAAGAGAAAGACACTTTTCATGTTTAAAGCGCGCGCACCTGTCAAACAAACACCGTTTTGCGTCCGCGCCCAGCTTTACTTATGTATGAACATCGCCCGAGTCTTTTGTCATTCGGGATATCTGGACGAGGGGGTGGTTGTTGTTATTTAAGGGAATGTTCGGCGTGGCGTGGTGTGGCGTGGGTGGTGGTTGTGTAGTTCGTCGTCCGCTGCCAAAGGTGGATATTGTACGGGTCGTATTTTCGTTACGCGATAAGAAAATGTGGAAAACGATATGCATATATACTATACATCTTCGGCAAATGCGCCGACAGCCGCGCGCGCTTGGATGGCGGATGATATCGCCCCCGCGCGCGCGCGCTCGGGCGGCTTTAAGCGCATATCAGAATATGTGGGGATATATATCGTATATGAATTGGAACACACTCCGTCCCGATCGATCGCGAAAACAAATCCAAATCAAAAATTCAACCACAAAAAATTCGTGTTTACAAATAGCGCAAATAGAAAAGAGGAAACAACACGTTTGCGGTAAAACTGGCAAACGGAATGAATGCGAATGCATTTGTCCAATTTTTTTCTATCTTGCCCGCATGCATTTTTCTCCCTATGAACATTTATGCTGCGACATATGTTGTAAATAAAGGGGAATGTTTTATTTCAGGCAATGATTGTCGAAAGCAATATTTATTGATATAAACTTAATACTTCCATAAAATTAACTATAAGATATATGCGCGCAAATAAATCATGCTTTTGAGCGTGTCGCGGCCGGCGCCGAAAAGAAAAATGACGCGAATGGAAAACAAACGGATACAAACCGTTCGTGTCAGCGTTGGAAACTTTACATATATGGGCGCGGAAGAAGAATAATAAAAAAGGGCTCAGCACCGCGATCCAAACATATGGTTATGGATATGTCTATGCGACGCAGACGAATTATCCATTCGTGTGTTTTTTTCTCTCCTGTGCATAAAGCGCAGCTATAAATTTAATGCATTACGTACGCTCAATAAATCAAGTACGCATATAAAACACTCTATTTCAATGCTACTTACACACAACATTAGCGAGTTAATTAATTATTTATGAAGCGTTGGGCGGGTTTAAATTCCTGAGAGACACACAAATAAAGAAACGAATTCATTTCGGCGGAATTAAAATGCGAAAACGAGCACGGAGAGTCTTTGATGTACTCATGCGCGCATCGCGGTAAGAAGCTTTTCGGACGCCGACTGAAAGAGAGAGAGCAGGCTCGTAATTTACACTCGATCTGTTTTCGGTAATTCAAGTCCCCCGAACTGAGAAGAAAATTACCCGCCGCTGCGTGCGTGTGTGTGTGTGTGCACCTCTCGAATTTAGTGCAAATCGTAAAACCGAGGACTTCTTTGTTCGCCGCCCGAAAAAAAAGCGGACCCCGAAAAAAGGACTCTCGGAGCGCTAATGTTGCATTCGCCATCAAAGTAGTAAAACAAAATAATCGTAAAAAAGAACGAACCTTTTTGCCGCAGCGAAAATCTCATTAAAAGATTTACAATTTCACGTGATGCATTCGCGTAAATTAAAATGGGTAGCACGCAGACGTGCGGGGGTGGGATGGCGGGCGCGGAGGGAGACAGTGAGAAAGAGAGGAATTGATGGATATTGACAAACCGCTTCCGAGCGATTAATTGATACGCACATCGGTGGGTGGGAACGAGATATTATTGGCAAAGGGCGTGGGAGGTCGTCCGATGGGGGTCTTCGCTTAATGGAGCCATTCGCATGTCAAATTAATCGCGGCCGTCGTGGTATTATTTAATGTCGCATTATTGACATCCCTTATACGCGTGCACCTGTAGGAGAGGAGAGGTTGCTTGCCGGCCGGGGATCAATACACGTCCGACACGGCGTCATCCTTCTCGGAGGACGTTCCGTGCGTTCGTGCGTGCGGTGCCCGCGCGTGTGACACGTGTCGTACAACCCCCGATGGATATTCCCATTCCCATTCGCGATTCGATGCGTTTTCGAAGCGCTTTCCCGCTTCCTTTTATATAGGTAATAGCATCCCAACCGCCTCCGCCACCAACAGCGTCGCATTCCGGACATTTTTATAGGTTATCAACGTCGAAATGAAGACACGCACTCGAGTGTGGAAATTTTTAATTTAACTTCGGAGCAGAAAAAAGATGCGGCGCCGCCTTCTTCTCTCGCACCTGAGAGACAAACCGCCAACCGCTAACGCGCTGATATATTTATATCCCTCCGCACAAAAGCAGCGGCGGAGGCTGGAGATAAAAAGTTATGAAATGAAATTTATGAACCTGTTTATTGTTGGCCGCCCGCTTTGCTGTGGGTTTATGAAGACGCCGCGACGGGGTATTAAAAATCATCCATTGGGGAGGCATAAACTTAGCCAAATGAAAAGCATTTCTTCCCTACCGACGACCTACTGATGACTCGTACAGACATTTTCCTTACATCCCTTCCGCTTTCCATCTCTGAGTGGCAACATAGTTTCCTGAATGTTCCCGTCTTGATCCGCGTTGCGATTTGTGTAATTGTAATCACCGTGATATTAATATCAGCGTCGAAATCCGCTTGACTGATTCGCGCGATATTAATTAAACGTTTCGACACGTTTGGAATGATTGATTCGCGCCGAATTAATTATACCGCCGCAATGGATCACGTGAATCACATGATCGGCAACAGAACGGAAGAAATCGCGTTTTATTGAGTGCGCTCAAGATGCAAGTGGCGCGCATATGTGCCGCAAAAAGCGCCCCATTGTTCCCACTGTCATTCGCAGCCGTGTGGCGGGCGTGAAAGAAAGAAGTCGTCGTCGGAAAAAATTATGACGCCGTCGGAGAAAGCGTGCGATCGTTTGTCAACGTTCGAGTATTTGTCGACGCGTTTTTATCGGCACACATCTCAAAAGCCAGGGAAAAAACCCCGGCGCGCCGAAAAAAAAACGTACATCTGATCGAATTCATGATAAAAATGAATTGCGATCTCTCCGGGAAAGGTAATTAAAACCTTATAAAACCCACCAGGAGGATGGTGGCGAAGGAAATTTGCACATTTTCAATTTGCAATGGCGCACATTGGGATATGTGCAATTTGCTATTTGCATAAAATAATTACCGTCCGATGCATGCGCGGCGCAAAAGGTAAATAAAACCGCACTAACTCGTCCTTTACGTGCCCCACCGACCGACCAGCCCGAAAGACGAGTGTATTTAGGATCGGCGCTAAAAAGTTCAAGGCGAAGAGAAGAGTGTTTTCAATTTCGTACGCACGGGGAAAATTTCAATCTCCCCTCCAAAGGAAGATCAATCGTATGCATATGAAGGCGGCGACGACGACGACGGAGGTGACGAGTGTCCTTGGAAGTGAATTTCGTGAGGTGACGATTTTTCCTTCGCGTACCAGTTCGTTGTCTGCGCAACGCCGTTTGAAGTATAAAGTGTTTAATTTCGAAGCGGTAAAGAGGTCGACGCTCCGCGGATGCTAATGCAGGAACCGGAATCTCATCATCATCACCATCATCACGTCCTTCAACAGGAGAAGGCGTAAAAGGATCGGCGTCATTTTTATTCGATTTCGAATTTACGTCAATGCGAGCGCGTAATCTTTGAGAGCGGTAGAAAAAAAACTGTTTCAAATTTGTGTTTCGCCCCAAAAGCATCGATTGAAAAATTGTTTAGCGTGAAAAGAATACGCTCGCGTAAAAAGAAAAATAATCAAATTAACTGCAAAGAGGAAATTGATTTCGTAGGAGCGTAAGCTGGATTTTAATTAATTTCTCATCGTTCGTCGATCGGTGGCGGAGGCGCGCGCGCGGCGTAAATCGGAAAATCTTTTAACCGGGGTCGCTGTGCGGGAAACGAAAATTTCCCGCGCCGTTGAAATAATAAAATAATAACAGAGCAGAACGCAACGTTTATAAATAGAAATCGGTGCCTACGCAGAAAGGGCTAAACATCAATTTTACATTAGCGATTTTAGTCTTTTATGAGCTAAATCATAAATTTTTAAAGAATAGTTATGAAACATAAAATAAAGATTGATTGAGACATGGGTTGCGTATTTATATTGTAAAATGACATCAAACATCAAACAAGACAATATGAATTCCTTTTTTTTCTGGAGCAGACGAAAATATATTTCGGCCTAAACAAACGTCGGTGCTCCCGAGTTAAATTAAAAGATAATAACGAATGGCAGATAAATAAAAACGGAATAAACATTCCGTTCTATTTCTGTGGACGGCTGGAGGGTGTGTATGCAATGCGACCTCTATTTGTTGTTTAAAGAGGTCGAAAAAACAAGTCCGAAGACAATATTTGCACGACAACACAAAGGGAAGCATGTCATCATAATGTCGCCGCCGTCGCCGCCATTGAGACATTAAAATCATTAGCATAATGATTTCGGTTGCGTACACCCTTTACGGAGTGTGCAAGGCACAAAAACTAGCCATTTCTCAAAACGAGTTAAAAGGAAGATGCTGCTTGCTTGCTTGCTCGCACGCGCGCGGTGACGATGAACAAATGCGATAGGCGAAAAAACAGCTGTAATGCGAAGAAGTGACACGCCGTATAAATGTCCGCCCATTATGCGGCGATGATAATTACCCGCTCGACGATGAGGCCTACACATGCCGCCCTCCATCCTCCGCCCGCCGACCGTAATTACATTCAAAATGTGAATTATGTGCGCGCACGAATGTCCAAGTCGTTACGTTGCATACCGCCGCGCGCGCGCAAGATGATTAAATACACTATCCTGCGGACTTATTTTTCATGTCCTTCGCGCGCCGCACCACCGCCGCCGTAAAAATGTTTCCAGGAAATTAGAGGTCGGAATTAGTTTGCGGCTTGATTCCCCGAAGGTCTTTAAGCATCTTCATGTCCAATCGTTCCCCATCCCCAAGGGTACTCTCGTTGTGCTGATGCCAAAATGCTAGTTGTTTCCATTCCAACCCTCCTCCACTTTGTACCTTTTTGTTTCTTTCGCCCCGGAACGCCAGGACGCAAGCCGGATGTTAAATGAACGCATCATTATTTACTAGAGTTGATGTTCGAGTGGAATAACGCTGACACGGGTCGCCCAATTAGTTGCGCTCCTTTCCGAAAAGGACTGAAAAGTGTACAAACACACTTGGAAGGTGTGCGCCGCGCGCCGGTCAAGCAGCAACCCGGGAAAAGAAGTCGACTGTTTGCGTATCGAAAATTAATGTTTGACGAGGCGGCCAAGCAGCAGCTGGATTTGAATCCAAGCGGGATTCTTCCCTCCTATAACTTTGTTTGCCACTTTCACTCCTCCGCCGAGAAAAGTTTCATCCGCATTCAATTTGTAACACAAGACAAACTCTTCTTCTTCTTCTTATTCTTACTGCTTCTTCCTTCTTCTAGTTAGTAGTAGGTACTCTCAGGCTTCCTCTTTCCCCCCATCGGTGAGTCTTACACTTAATTGCGTCAACATGTATGGAAAGACAAACAACGGTGCAAAGGGCGTAAAACTTATTACTTAAAATCTTAGTCCTCGCATCCGGTGATGGGAAAAATCTCTCACAATATTTATCCTGGTGAAGGAAAACCGCCGCGGCCCCCGCGGGAGAGGGTGAATTCACCCCTCAATTGGATATTTTCTTATTTCGCTTCCAGCTGCTGCCGACAACGTAATGTAATCCAACTAATTAACAGAAAAAATAAGTAAAGACGGAATCAAATTGACAGATTGCTCCCAACTCGTCCTTTTTGCGGCAATGATATCAACATCAATTAATTAACGGCCACTTCATCAATTTAATGTGTCCAATTTAATGTGAAGGCGAAAAAATTAAAATTACACTCATTTATCTCATTCTTCAATTCTTTCCATTTTTTGTTCGGGGGTGGCAAATATTTAAATTCCATCCATAGCGATAGGAAAGCAATTATACAATCGGACATTTTGTGCCGACAACCAATTAGCTACTCCCATCCCACCCCCTTTACAGCGCGGGCTGGGAAACAGATGATGGCGAAATGATAAAGGCGAATGAAATGTTTTAATCGTTTTGCGGCGGCAGCGGCGCCCTCCTCCCCCGCATTCCCACCCCACCGCGCCGCAACAATGTTTCCGGCAGGGATGTTTCGGCGAATGAAATTGGTAAAATGGCACCCATTTCGCGCCGCAGCTAGTCGCTATATCGGGCGCGAAGGAGTGAGTGCACAAAAACTAATTATACGCGAGGGCTGCGATCAGATAGAGAATATGGTAATGCAACCGTCGACGGCTTTATTCCACTGCTAGCGCGGGGAGAGGGAGGATGCCCCCGCCGATTGTTGTTGTTATTGTTGCTCCCCTGCAATCCTATTTGCAAAACCGAATGTTGCGGAAAAATCGCATAATAGCTTCCTTCCGGAAAAACACCTCATCATGCTAACAATGATTGCTTTTCATTCTATTCTCCACCGAATGGAAACATTATGAAAGGATATGAAGGCAACATGCGGTGGAAATGCATTCCGAATCTGGCCGCGCGTGGCGCCAACGTGCTGATTTGCGAATTAATATCTGATAAAACGACGCCCGCCGCTGAACGTAATTAGTCAACGGGAAAATTTATTGTTTCATTGGCGGCGGCGCGGAAAAAGCAGCACCGGCGCGACTGTGCGACGTACGAGTGATTATTTCGTTTTCGCCACGCATGAGCACAACCCGCGGGCGCTAATGCGTTTCACGCTCTGCGGGCGTGCGCATTATAAATAAACAAAACGCTGAAACAAATAGTTAATTAGTGCAAACAGGATAAATTGTGCGATGAAGAGAAGGAAAAAAAACACACTGCAATGCAGCCAGTGTGTGATGAATCGGTTGGTTTATCGCAGCAAAGAATCAACAGCAATATGCAAAACTATCAAAAGTAATAAAACACTTCAAAATGCAATCGAAAAGTTTAGAACGCGTTATCGGGCGCTATTTGTCCGCGAATCGATACTTGGATGTTTACTTCCGAATTTTATTATCATGCGGTGGGGCCCGGAATAAAATTTACAGTTTGCAAACTGATTTCCAAGTCTTGGACGCGCACACGCCAAGCACGAAATAAGATGACAAAAGTCGGTTGCCGGTGAAGGAGTTTGCTGTATTTTTGGTCAACACACACACACACAGCCATGAGTTCACCTTCCAACCCGTCAGCCTCTATTTTCATCCGGGCGAGCAACCCAAACAGAGGGAGCTGGAGGAGAGAGAAGGAGGACGAGGATGCACGGGATAAGGTTGCCGTTCTGATCCTGACGCTATATCGATATTTAAAGAGTGCCACGTCGAACTTTAACCTCCGTAGTCATCTTTCAGAGCTTATCTGCGCGAAAGTAGGGGCACGTCGCGGATGATAAGCGGCGCGGGAGCGAGAGAGGGAGTTGGAGCATAAGCAGCGACGTCGAGGACGGATTAAGACAGATAAAGGTTACGGGTTGGGCGCGCGCGCGCAAGCAACGCGGTGAAGGTCCGAGCGGCGACTTTGACAGCCGATGGATAAATTACCCCAACGTGAGGAGCGCAGCAGCAGCAGAAGGAGAAGAAGAAGGCTGTCGCATTTTTCGTAAGGGTTTTTTTTCCGGCCGCTGACTTCATTCCCCACATCCCTCACCCGTGGTATGAATCATAGTTCACGCCTGATTTACCATCGCGATATTTTCCGAAATAGAAATCGAAATAGAAAAGCGACCCCCGCTGCAAACTATTAAGCATTGTAATGTTATTAGATGTTTTGTGCGTTGCGGGCGACAGGATGCAGGGGTATAGTTGACAATTTGCCAAAAGACACCCCCCAGACGTTGGGAAGGAGGGAAGGAGGGGTGAAGCTTAATTGTCTGTTAGGAGCACGATAAGATAGCGCACGCCGTGCTAGCTGACCACATGCACTCACACAAAAGGGCCACAGCCGACGATGTCCTTTTGCATTCTATCACAATCAACACCCTGCCGCCGCCAACAGCCACCCTTTTGTGCAACGCGCGATCCCTTTCCTTTCTCCGCCCCCCAGCCGACGCAACGTCGACGCCGACGCCGACGGTGCGATCGTTAACACCGTTGAAGGAAAGGACACCGGTTCGTAATTAACACCGACTGGCAGTTGTTTGATGGCTTGTCTGCATTTGGTCATCATCACGAAACCCACGCAATCCCTTTTCGCGGGTCATTAACACCCGTTAATAACTATTCGGATATTTAATGCCAATTCCAAGGTTATTCACTCGCCCGTTAAACATTTAAGCCTTCACTAAACCAAGAAATATTTACGCTACATATCTCATCAAAAACTTTATGCTTTTTGTGGAGTTTTAATGGGACTCAACTGGATAATGAAACGCGTTTTCCTTAAGAAACATTAAAATTCCCATAGATAACGGTGATAATTAACATTCGGTCATCACTTAAAAATGCATAAACAACGCATAAATAATACATAAATAACGGGATGGCTCGAGCGGAGCGGAGCGGGGCGCGTATAAATAACGACGCAGAAATAAATCATAAATATGTAATACGTTGGCGTGCAAAGCGTGGATTACCGCAGATTTTTAATGAAGGAAGCGCCGCGCGGCCGGCTAGCGCACGAGAACGGCGTGCATATACATATTCACATGCAAGAATCGACGAGCTGGGTGTATGGCGTTGGACGAGCACAGATAATCATTTCCTCTGTTGCTCTTTTTCGCGTGCGCCCAGCGAACGAAGAGTGAAGAGCTGCCGCCGCCGCCGCCACCGCTTCTAGTTTCGCTGTGCAGGACATGATTTAACGCTCGCTTCCCTTTTCGCAACGTATATTTTTGGGGCACGATTTTAAATACCAGATCGACCGGAAAATATCCTCACTCCCGCGTCGCTGTTGTATGAATACTAATGCACAATCGATACACATGCAAACTGGTGCAATAATATTGACGCAAAAAACTTTTCCGTTACTTTAATGAGCACTTTTTCAAAAGGGGTGTAAATTACCCCCCAAAGTGGAAGTTAGGCGACGAAATAAAATTAGCATTTTCCTCCGCTTCCTCGCTTCGTCCGCGTCCGTTCGATTGCAACAATTAAATTAATTGCTAATGCGTTCCGCCATAAATCCCCCGATGGCACCCCTTTCGCCGCGCAAACAAGAGAGCGAAGCTGATAAGGAGCAGCAAAGGAAGGAACGAGCAGAAACCGATTAAGCATCGAACGCATATCGGTTGAGGTAGAGCAAGGTGTGTGTGTGTGTCTGTGCGTGTAATTACTTTCGTAATGGCCGCCCTGTAATTACATGTGAAAGGTCGAACCACCCTCTCCAGCCCCCTGCTCTTAGCCAAAATCCGCAATTTCCGCGAGTGCAGACGACGATTGACGGGGCCGCACGGTTTTGTCGGTGATAAATTTTTCACAATCCGTAAAGTCTTAAATTTATTATCGACTCGCACTTGCCGGAAATACATACAGTTTCCGGTGAGTGATATTCGGGCGGAGGAGGAGGGGTGGGATGGTGGCCGAAGTTAACGCACATACCACACATCCACTCCTCTCAACTGCCTTCACTCGCCTGGCTCAACGGACGCAGTTGCGAAGTGTTTAATGTTTAATTCATTAAGTTTGATTCCGGGGGGTGCGCGCGCGATGTTGTTCGGGCGGCGAAATGGTTCCGCTGCCGCCGCCGTCGCCGTCGCCGGAGAGAGATATTGATGATCGAGAAACTTGCGCCAACCGGGGCGTTGTTATTCAGCGCAATTAGCCTTTCGTCCTTAATCACTGCTTAATTTCTCCGTCATCTCCTCGTTTCATTTAATAAACAAAAATTCAAATAAACGCTGAGCGGGATATTTGTCTAAACCCATAAATGGAAGAAGCAACAACAAATCAGTGGATCGTCTTCATAAAGTAAGATTAAGCAACATTAATCTAATTAGCGAAAATTCGGGCGCCGCTTTTGATGATGTGAATCCATCCCATCACTCATTACGCGGATTTAAATCTCGAAATTGCCGCTGTCGCATCTTAAAGGTGTGCATATTTGTCGAATAATTAATGATGGAATTTCAATCGACCGCGCATTCGTTAAGTACGCGCAGGCGGCAAGGCGCGGCGCGGCGGTGGGCAATTAAATTTAAGCATCGCAGCTCCCATATTCATTAAAAGCAATCATTTCAATCGTCGTTTGCGAGAGAAAGTATCGAATCGTTATTTTTAATCGTCGCGCACACCCGTCCCCAACCAACATTTGCATCATTAGGGCCCGCTCGGGTTTGACGTCCGGCGGCGGGCGTTCCTTCCCTGCCTAATCGCGCTTTATTCGAATTAGCCGAATGTCGAACGGGCGCAAAAACGCCATGCGGACGCCCCCGAAAATTTACGCGCGCCATCGACAGGTTAATTGTGTCGTTAAAATACAATTTGCGCGACCGCAATCAGCCCATACGCGACATCCCCATTCCTTTTCGTTAGTAAAGTACCCGGAAACGCGATGCGGAAAGTAATTTTTAATTTTCTACACACGTAGGTATTGCTTTCATGATTTTTTTTTCGTTATTCATGTAACTTTTCACTTTATTTATTAAACAAATTGGTAGCGCTTGGAGATTAAATTTCACGCTCTGCTTTCTTGCAATGCGCCGTCTTAATTCTGATGATTAATTTCATTTTGATTTCCTTCCGACAGCGCTTTGAAAACGACGTTAGCAGCCAGCGTCCGAGAGGGAGAGCAAGAAGAACAAGATGAAAAAAAAACTCCGGCGCGAAAACTGTCGACGAAGAAATTTCTTTTCCTTTCCTGTTGAAATGTTGTATGAGCGTAAAAACCGTAACACGCGTAAATGCATCGTACAACAAACGCGGCGCCGAGAGGCCAGCACGCGCCATGGAAAGAAATATTAATTAAAAACTGCTAATTGGATACTATTTTCATCGGCGCGCTGCGCCAAGCTTCTTTCCGAGCGCGATTTTAATGCAAAGTTCATTAAGAATTCAACGGAACGCTTCTTTCTTTTTATTGCGCTTGGTCCATGTAGTCGACTTAGTATCGAATCCTCAGCTGAATCCTGAAACTCAGGATCACTGTATTATTGACTGGGGAAGTGGGCCATTCGAAAATCGGCAAATATTAACTAACGCTCGTGAATATGCATACGTGCCCCGCAGCGCACGCTGCGATGAACATTCGAATGCGCACGTGTGCAACCCACCCCCCACACCTCGACTATCCCGTCTGTGGCTGAGCGTACGGTCGGCGGGCTAGTTAGGGAAACAGATCACCATATCTAGTTTGCATATAAAATATGAACTCTCAGGTTTCGAACCTGAGTGGGTTGGCAGTGTAGCGCAAGTTTGCGGTTTTCGACACGTGCGCGAATCGAATCGTACCGCTTTCCCTCTGATAAATTTACATTAAATTGTATCAAAACGAGATTAATTTATTTTTGCACCATTCCCCATCATGCGGCCATTATAAATATTTAACCAAACGCAATCCATCAAGAACGCGTCAAAATATTCAAATTACTGCCGTCACCTTCCTTCCAACCCTCAATTTCCCGCCCGCATCGCATCGCAGCTTGTTCAGGGTAATGCGCTCCGACGTGGCACTTGTGGTGCGGGCCGGGGGAAAAAAAGTTTGCCGAAAACTTTGCTACTGATTTACTTGCGGTTGAAGGCCATCCCCCTCACATCCACATCCACCGCTACAACGCCACGTTGTTTGCGGAAATTAGCCGAAAAGTTCCCCACAAAAATTTCCAAAGGAATAAAACTAAACGAAAAAAAAAACAGGATACATTCCGCATTAAAGGAGAATTTGTTACGGCGCCTGTGTCGTATTAAAGGAGGGTATTAGAGTTAATTATTGTAAATCCTCTAATAGAAATAATCATCACCTGATACTTTGAAGACTCGGCTCGATGGCGCGCAATCATCTACCTTTCGCGCGATCTTAATAACACTCAGAGGGGTAGGGAGCGAAATTACCGTGCGCGTTCCTTGAAGAGTTTCCAAAGTGTTTCCGGTGAAATCAGCAATTATATATACGAGGGTGGTGCTTAAAAGTCTTTAAATACTCTTCGTGCTTAAAATCAAAGCAAACCATTTCATTCAGGCATGCAGAGCGAAAATCGCATTGGAAATATTTTATTAATAGCTTGTAGTTAATTTAAATCAAAATCTCATCCTCGTCCTTTCGGGCAATTCAACAACAAATAACGCACGAAAGTTACGGGCAAAGTTGTGCTGCGCCGTAAGAATAAGTAACCAAAAGGTCGGCACTCCCCCGAGTCACATAATTCAGGCTGTCAGCATTTTAACGTTATTATTAAACAAAAACCGACGCGACGTACGGGATGGGATACAGCGTAAGAGGTCCAGCATGGAGAGAGATGTGTTTTTCTCGCTTCGCCGCACTTTGGGGAAACACCATCCAAAGAAACTCTCACGGACCGTCGCGTTGCGCCCCTCACCCACCAAGATTTACAATATACTTGGTGTTTGGCTGATTTTGAGATAAAAAATACGTGCTAGGCTAGGTTGAAGTATTAAGGACCTAGGAAGTGAGCGGTGAAGATGGATAAGCACACATTGAGTCCTAATTCAAGGCGAACAAGTTTTCCCATTTGTATATTTGCACTGCGTGTATATAACCTTCCCTTCCCCTTTCCCACTCGAGTGCCGAAATAGTAAACTAATTAATTTCGTCGAATCCTTTGTGTATGTGTTGGGTGAAGCGATCCAAACAACTTTTCGTACCGAGCAAACCGCGCTACAAACTGCGAGACGTCTTCGCGCGTCATTCGCAAGTTAAGCGCGAGCGCGCCGTTTTCGTGGTTCAATTATCGAATTACGGCGATGAATTACGATGAATTATATTCGCAAGATAAACACCAAATACCTCTCTCGAGGATGGCGAGATGAATCGCAATGCGTACACGTACCTGCAACAGAAAATGTAAACAACTCAATTAATTATATGCAGAAGTATAGATAGATAGATAAGTAGAGCCTTGTTGGTTTTATGTTTAAGGAAATCCCGCCAAGTTATTTTTTGCCGCAATGCTTATAAATCACTGCGTCGAGTGGGGGTCGCCTTAATTCCACATTCTGTGCATCTTACGCTGATGGCTCGGCGATTATCAACAGTTTTCGATACATTTCGCGTGCGCTGGAGAAAAACGCGGCGCGTGGGGAAAGAAAAACGTCGGGAAGAGGACAAGGAGAAGGAGGTGCAGGAGGAGGAGGGTTGATTAGCTTCCTTTAAGCTCGGCGCGCAGTCCTTTTCGACGCACATAAATCTCCCTGCACACGCACAGCAGTAGTAGCAGCAGCAGCAGCACGCTATCGCATCCTCTGGAGGTACCTCCAGCACGTGCATGAATGCAACGTAAACTCGTTACATTCGGCGGGCAGCAAGTAGGGGTGGTTGGGGGTGGTATAGGTATGGAGTTAATGGCCGGGGCTGCTCCTGCTCCTGCTTCTGTTCGGTGTTACTTTTTATTTTCAGCACTTAAATTCAACTCGGCCTGCTCCGATTCCCGTCTGCGTATACTCGTATGTTTGGGGGGGAAGAGCAGAAAAACCCTTTTATTTTGCCTTTTCCTTCCCTCCTCCCCCTCGCCCACCGCCTTCATCCACGTTTATTTATAGCCCGTTCGAAATCTACAATCGTTATCGCCAATAATTATCTCCTTCTGCGCGTGGTATATATAATGAAGTTTTTCGGACGTTTTCCAGAGTAAAACGAGAACGTAAAGCGGCGCCTAAACTACCCAAAGCCATCGCCATCAGCAAAACGAGCGAGCGAAAGCTATCCGGCTGCGCAAAGAGTGAGTCAACAATCGATGCGCAGACGACGGCGACGCCGACGGCGACGCTCATCGAGTTATTCCGCCTCGAAGCGCCGCGCAGAGGCACTCGGACGTGTTTGCCGACAGCGTGTTTTCCACGCAGGATGCGATGCAAAGTGACGGAAAGTGAACGCCGGCACAGCAGCATCCAGCCCAAGCCATGAAGCATGATGAAGTTCACTTTGTTTGGCTACAAAGAGTTCCTTCCTTCCGTCTTCCTACTGCTGCCGATACAATTTTCCCGCGCGTGCTTCCAAGAAAACGATTACATTCGAAATTTCTTCAGGTCAAGATATGAAAATTCAGATGAGAAAAAGATGATGGGGTAAACATTCTCATATGCATCCAATGGCGGATGATATGAGATATCAACTCATATCGGAGGGAAGAAAAATCCTCCATATCCTTTCCGCATACACACACGATGCGAAAAATTCGTTATTAACCGAAATGTTTAATGGAATAGGGGCACCAAATAGATGGAGAAAAATGAGGGTGATGAAACGGAGTCGACGCGCAAGATTACGGTGAGAAATATATAAGTATTATATTGCTGTGTGTGTGTGTGTGTGTGTGGGAGGATGCGCATAAGAGACGGAGACCGACATAAATCGCCGTTAGTACGGAGCGCGCGCCCTGCGGAAGAGGGAAAGTTTGGCAGAGTTCAAAGCAGAAGAAACCGCCCCGGATGACAAATTCGCCGCAGCGTTTTGCGCCCGGGCGGAAGCAGCAGCGAGAGGCTTTCGTCACCCTTGCCTCATTGTAAGTAACCATAAATGAGAAGGAATATCCCGGTTTTTTGAAAGCGACGACGGCGCGCACAGAGAATGGGTGTCGACGCAAACATTCTCCTACCTGCGCGCCTCGAGAATTTAAATAATGCGCAGCCTACAACGATAGCACACTAAAGAAAGAAAGTGTAGGCGGTTCTTTTGTGTTGTGTCATGGAACAATTTCGAAAATCGCGAACGCCGCGTAATTCGTTATTTCCGTTCTCCGCATTGTATTGTTGGCGCATAACGGATATATCATCAACATCATCATGTCTAAACTGCAAATATTAATTGTTGCGTTAAACATAATGCGAATTGTTCGCCGAAACATATTTCAAACTCAATAAATCGAAGCGCATTCAAATAATGCCATTTGGATTTCTAAATTTCAATGCATGCCGATTGTGATGATTTCAATTATTTGCGCGTCCGACGCACGCACGGACGGACGCATCCGCACGCAATTTATCAACAAATGTAAATCAATAGATGCGTGTTTTAATTATATTCGCATTGCAGTCAATAGCAAATGCAAATTGCAAATTTCATGCGGCAAGCTTTTTAGTGTAATACCGCAATGTGAAAGCGAAAGGGTTAACTCTGCGGTCGTGCGCGCGAGTCAGCAACAAATATTTGCAAATAATTAGGCAGCCGAAACCATTACGGCGCGGCGAGCGCGATGCTTCTCTTCTTAGCCGCGCACTTCGGGTTTAAACGTGCAAACACATCATAGCTGTTATTCTGTCGCTTCGGTTTTGTATAGCACGCACGTTTTGTTCTCGTCCGCCACCCGTCAAGTTTGCCTCTGCGCTGTTTCAATGGGCGCTCAAACAAAACGTCCTCCGTTGTTGTTGTTGTTGTTGTAATGAAGCGAATGGGTAAAGGTACGTGAGCGGCACAAAAACCTTAAGGGGGTGTCGACATATTTGCTCCTCGGGTTGAAATGCTCATTATGGTGAAACAAATGAGGCGGGTATGGAACGAAAAACTAAGGGTAGTTATTGTCAAAAATGAATTAATAATGCGCTTAAGTGACAAGTTCTCCTCTGAAAGTGTTCCAGTTTTTCATTCACTGTGCCGAAACTGATTAAATCAATGCAGCTACCGCCGCTATTTGCAATTCCACGGGTTGTGTAAACCGATCGCGTGCACTGGCACTAATCCGCAAACGCAACGATAACAACAACAACAACAACAATAATAACATTGGCATTGCGGGAGGGTGGGAGGTGAGATCAATGACGTATGTTCTTCCCGTCGAGAGAGCCCTCAGGTGGTCTTGCCACACATTCGCATGAAGGATGGACTAGATTATCGCCAAACACAATATGACCACCGAAAACGAGATTATGCTCGGACTCGGAACAGATACGCAAACAACTCGCGTTTGGATGCTGGCTGGTCATCAGCAGTCACTATTTGCGATGGGAATACATTGGCAACAAATCGATACACTGGGAGTGGGGTTGCAAATGTTATAAAATTCGCAACCAGTCAATTGTTATGAATATTAACGCGCCAGCGTGCCGGCGTGCTGGGTGTGAATCGATAATAAAGCAATTATCGCATGTCGAATTCGATTCGAAAGTTAGCGTTGATTGTCAGAGTTGCGCAACTTAATTAGCCCGCCTGGCCGCGCGTGCGCAGCTAAACAGCCGGATTTTTCAATTACCATTCCACGACCAATCAAATCAATCAATTAAATCAGGATCCAATTATGCGAATATTTATTTATACACCAAATTATTGCGCGCAACAATTTGCAAATATCAATTATTTCAAAAACCCTTTTTTGTTTCGGGCGCTGCGGGGAAGGTGGGTACACGCATTGTGCATAATTTATTACGCCCGCGCGCATGACGCAAACTTTAAAAAGTTTCCCTTAAATTGAAAGCATTTAATATTTAACAAGGTACTTTCATACCGCGCAAGCACAATGGTCCCAGCCTTTCATTTCGTTTCTTCATTAATTTTGCAGTAGCGCCTCAATGAAACATCATTCGTTCGCAAAACGCGATTTTATTGAGTGAGCAATCACCGGGCGCACAGAAGGGGAAAAAATAGACTCACACACATACACATACAACAGCAACAAAATGGCGTGGATGCAGCGAAAGGATAATGGAACCGGACACGGATCCTGACAGCTGCCAGCAGCGCACAAAATGGCTCGGCCCCGCTGACCGACCTCACCTCAACTACGCCCATCCTCCGAACCCCATTTTCCAGGCGCTGGCTCTCCCCGCCCGCAAACCTGCCGGCATTTAGATTAAATTTCTTACATGTATAAAAGCGCCAGTTTTATTACCGTGCATGTGCATCGCCGTTGCACCCCTTCCGGCGCGCGATTCGGAAGAGGTGAGATTTGGAAAAATGCAGCCCAACAAACCTGAAGTATAATGGTAGTAAATCAAAGCGTAATAAATTTCCGCTCTCACGAAAAATTACAATGCGGTCGCGTCGCATGACAAAATGCACTTTGGGCATTCGCGGCGCGGCGCGGCGGCGAATTACTCCAAAGCATATTTATGCTTCGACGGCCATCATTATATCCATAAATATAACTTTATATTCTCAACTTGATTACGATGAGAGTAGGTACGGTAAGTAACAAGCACACAAAGTTTTGCAAAAATTCGATTATTTTAATCCGCAAAAAATGGTGATTTATACGCTTACATACCTATATATGAAATTCAGCGCGCGGAAAAAATCCGAACGCGCCGCCTCCGACATTGAAACATTGGCGATTTTGCGCAGGGCGCTAAACCGCAACGAGAAAGCAATATAATCTTGAAAAAGTCATAAATCTTTAAATTCCACCCGCCGAGTGAGCGTGAGCGTGAGGCGGCGTCGTGTGGTCCAGCAGCGTGCACTTAGAATATCAATGATTTATATAGAAACCAGCCAGCTAGCTAGGTCTCTAGCATTCGAGTTTTTGAATGAATTTACTCAGGGCTGCTGCGCGCTGTGTGTGTTACTACATCGCGTCAGAATTCTTATTGCAGCGCAGCGCATTGGAGGGAAGAATGCAGTCCCGCATGCAATTTGAATGCGCCCACAGTGACGATATTCGTTTCGCACATGCCGAACGAACATGATATGGATCTGATGTCACACACGCTGCCGTCGAAGCGACGGACGGAATTGTACACTCGAGAAGCGAAATAACTTTGTTTGTCACACGGGCGCGCGCGCGCGCCGGAGAGGCGGAATTCAAAAAGGCATAAATAATATTCGCTGATACGAAGTGGGATTTGTTTGCGAGTGGATTACGGCCGGAGACTGGGAAAGAAAAGCGATAATCTACGAATTTCCGGGGAACCCGTATGTAAAGTTGGAATGGAATTCAAATTGTTCGAAATAGTGGCGGGCGGGGAAGCGTCGATTGCACTTTGCGCCAACTTTTACCCTCGCCGACGTTGTTCAAGTTGAAAACTGCTTGTAAGTAGGATGTGTGCATTCCTTCACCTGTGCAAGGATAACAATTTCCTTGTTAAAATATGGATGAAAAGGATTGCGAAAAGAATTGTTTGGTACACGATTAGGAAGCAGATAACTTAATGAAATGGGCGATTAAAAAGTGCTGGCGATAAGTTATTTACGCCGGACGGACGCCGTGCATGCACGTGATGCGCAACCCTCATCCCTTACGGTGGTGGTGGTTGGTGGCGCGATGATATACGGAGGCGGAATGCATCCGACGCCTTCCACCCCATCGCACTCTTAATCTTCATTATATTAAAAGGCGATAAATCTAAAAATGCACCCTCACGAAACCTTTACACTCCCCCCACCTTCAGCATGGATAGAAAATGTAAGTTCCATAAGTGATTGTGACATTTTGCACCCCCGTTTGAAATTTCATAAAAAAATAATAAGGACCTATTCCAAGATAAATATTGCTTCTTGGGCATGACATATCGTTACCAATTGCGGAACATGCGAATAAAAGTCAAAGAATTTTCGTTTCGCCGAATTAGATTCCAATAAAAATATATCTCGCTCCCTTGCCCTTGCCACCGACCGACCGACCGACGCAAGCGCGCCGATATCGATAATTTCGCTTTTCGTACAATTTCGCGCAGCTTTAGGCATGACCCCCTCGCCGCCCAGGGTGCGTGCGTGCAAATAAACGATTTATTGTGTTTCGCATTTATTTTTGGAAAAAGGGTTTTCGCCCTCTCCACATCCCCCCTACCCAGCGATCGAATATATAAAAATACGAAGCAGAAATAAACGAAAACGTACGTGTGCCCTTTTTTGTGTTTCGCACACTGGCCAGCCCGGCGCGCCCACCAATTTGGGTGCTCGATATTAGATTTGGGATTTTTGACGGGTGTAGAATATTTCAGTTGCAAATTGAATTTTTTACACTTACCACCCCGCGCCAGCACCGGCGCCGCGCCCGGAAAACAGCAGGCCGAGAAAAATAGTGCGCCGATAACAACTAAAGTGAGATTCGCTTCGATACACACCCTTTTTCTTACAGCGCGGGAGAGGCATTCGGCAAATTCCCATCGAATTGTTTCGAAAGCCAAAAGCCAAGGCGGCTGCTTCGTCTTCTTCCGTTTAGGTCGCCACATAAAAAATACACCTTTGCTGGCGAAAAGTCCGTTTGTGCATTTGCAGAAACCTTGATAGATTCTTCAGCGCGTGTGCACGTGTGCGTCAGCTTTATATACGTGCCCCTTCGTCGACGAGCAACCTTTACTTTTTTCTCAACCAAAGAGGCAGAGAGGGTGAGAGAGCGCGCGCCGGGGGTGAGTTTGGTACAACGAATTGTTTGACTTTGCACGCACGCGATAAATATTTTTGCGTTCTTTTTTCGCGTTGAGATGTTGGCGTGCTTTCCGTTTCCGTCTTGCTGCCTTTCTTTTTTCTTCTTCTCGCGGTTCTTTGCTTTGCCAATCAACTATTTTCGTTCGTGCATTCGATAGAATATTATTCTTGGTACATGAAATAATTTTTGTTGCTAAATTACCAAAAAGAAAATTTTGCTGGATATTATGAGAAGAAGAAGCAGAAGAAGAAGTAGAATTAAAATCGATTGGCTTTGAGTGCCTTCTTTCTACCATTCATAATTCAATTTTCCGCTCTAATTGCAATGCATTAACTTATCTAATTGTCGCATCAAGTGAAAATGTAAGCAGTGGGAAAAGCCGCGCGAATTCCTACAACACGTGTGTGCATGAGCACTAAATCAGCGCAGCGAACTATAATAATTAAACTCGAGAGGTGGTGGTTGAGTGGGATGGGGGAGGGGGTGGTGTGCTCACCGCCATTTCTTTAGCCGCCGAACGCCGAAGAATAATGCGCACTCGTTAAAGCGGAACAAAGCATGCGCAAGTAAGCGCGATTTATAAATTCCTCGAGCGCGGCCGCAATGCGTGCACAAAGGTTCTTCATTAACGCCGACCTCCCGCACCCCTGCCCACCCCTCGGTATGGGTCAGTCATTCGGTTCGTGTGGCCGGTCTTCCTGTTTTTATTCAATTTGCGTACACTCACACACACACACGCACTCAAACACTCAACACTCAAACCACCCACTCCAGACTAGTTGAGCTCGTCACGAAACTATCCATTTGTGTTATCTCACCGACGCGTGCCCAAAGGATTCGCATTTAATCAACTGATTACGCAATTAAATTAGAACAATCGAACGACGGCCGTAATTAAATTCATTAAAAATCACATTCGTTCGTGATTTATCGCTAATAGTCATAATAGATTTTTACACGAAAAAATAAGAATGGAGCGATTAAGTACCCGCAAAAAACCAAGAAGGAAGGACGATATGAAAATGCCCGCCCCGCGGCGCCGCGACATAGATGCAAACATTACCGCTTTTGCCACTGTTGCCGGGGCGAGAAAGTGGGAAAAGATGGTCGAATTACGCTCGCGACGATGAAGAAACGAAATGTACTTTATGCGTCCGTCGTCCTTGCACACACACACACACACTTGCACAGACGGCATGAAAACGTGGAAGAAAATGTATTATAAGCCCCCAGCGTTTTGGGAGTGTACATCAAGCAAAAGCGCGCGAGTGTGAAAAAGGACGACGCACAGAAGAAGCCTGCGCGTCCGTTAGTTATTTATGTATACCGCGGCGGCTGCATCCAACCACCGCACCGCACCGGCAAGATGATAGCGGCGGCGGGCGCCGTGTACACAAAACGACACACACCCACCCACACATAAGCTGCGAAGAGGAAGCAGCGAGCTATAATTCGTTTTTGAGAAGATCGATGCGCCCGACTGCGTCTAATGTGTCCTCTCCTCTCTTCCTCTCCTCAAAGGTTTCTGCCGCAATCCGAGAAGGTACCCGTGTAACGACTTTTAAATTGTCGCCCACTGTAGATAAACGAAGACAAAGTGATATTACTAACGTTCAGTGCGATGTCAAAATTAGTGTTTGCACCCAGATATGATTTCAACTGCAAAATGTAACACGGCTAAAAGATGTTTGTTGTCGCCCAAAGGAAGGCAAGAAAAGCGTATTTTCATCGGGATGATAATTTTTTTAATTTGGCGTAAAAAATGTCACTGTCACGACGAGATGCCGACGCGCTGCAGTTGGACCATTACTCTTTTTGGGCGCGGAGTATGTGTACGTACGCATTCTTGTTTTTTTTTTGTTCGCTGGGCATCCGATTTCCTTTCGCGCGTTATTTCATTTTCGTTGACGGGCGGAATGCGTGCGTTCGCGCTCGTTCGCTCTCGGCGAAATTATTTCCACTTGTTTGGCCGGAGATCAATAAATCTTGACCTGCATGCGGAAAAAATATGCGCCGGTGCCGCGGCAGTGAAGACGAAGGTGAGCGTGTGCGCAGAGTGGTGGAAAAAACAAGCTTTATTAGAAGTTTGCCACGTTTATCAGAGAGCCATTTCGCAGCCAGCCAGCCGGTTTTCTCTTCACATTAATTATTTGAAATATGGTTGGAATCGGGTTGGCCGCGCAAAAAAGAGCCGATGCCATTCGTTCGTCTTATTTATGGATGATGATTTTGCACCTGATAGATTTTTCATATTTGCCATACGTGTGGAGGGAAGGAGTGTGGCCGAGAGTGATCATTATGTTTTATCTATAATTTCGCGTATAACTCGCGATCGCGTGCGAACGCAACGTTTGCACGACGACCGCCCGCCGAGTAATCGGCGCCTTTCAGTGGAAGAAAGAAAGTCACCGAAGGTGTAATTTGTCCTCGTGTTCGGTATGAAATGTTACGTTGTCGAAAAAAAATATAATACGTGACTTCTCCAGAATTGCCATTTGCGATCGATATTTATGATTTAATTATCTCGAGTTGTTTTATTAAGAAATTCGCGTAAACACTTCACATCAATAAATTCGCAATTTTTTCTTCGCCAAAGTTCATGAAACAGTTATTATACTAGAAAAATGTAACCGGATTCTAAGCGAAAATTGTTGATTTGACGCTGGCCTGTTTTTTTTTGCAAACACTGGGTGGAAATATGTCAATTTCACAGATTACATGGCGCCACATATGGGTTGGTATAGTAATTTTCTTAATTTTCTCGCTTATAAATTACATTTCGCTGGCGCGATGATGCAAAAATACAGGCGTGCTGTGCTGGGTGGTGCTCTATTATTATGAAAACGGGCGCCAACTCGCAATTTCGTATTGCATAACGCGGATGGATGGAACGAATTCGACAGATTGCCTTTGCGCGTCGGCGTCGTCGTGATAATGACTAACGCCCGCACGCGTGTGCGCGCAAATTACAGGAAGCACTGCGCCAGAGAGAAAAAAAATCATAACCGTAAATCACATTTATTGCCAATTTTTGGTGGATGCGAAATCAAAATCAAGGTGAGAATGAGGCCGGCATGTAATTTTCTAAGACGCCTTTGCAAAACAAAACGCAATAATGAGTGAGCTCTCGCATTCTCGCATAATTCAAAACACTTAATGACCTTTCGCTTCGTCGTCGCACCCGTAAAGTCGCAAAGCAAAGAGTTATTATCGGGGAGTAAAAAACAACAAGCGCAAAAATAATAATAACCCCAGCAGCTACCGGATGGCGATATAACTCCCGCGTAAGTTGTAAAACGCCAATAGTTTATTGCTCGTTCGTTTTCTTTTTCTTGTTCTTGCCATGCGACTAATTAAACTGACACCTTATCCGGCTTCTATTTACGCGTTCTCCTTTACATATTGTATTCATAAATAATACAAATTTAATTGTTAATTTTTTTCAGTTGCGCATCAAGAAAGTGAGCGATTTCAGGCCGACAACAAAAGCAGAAAGAAAGAAACTTTGAAGACGTAATGGAAGAGAGCTTGGGAAACAGCTGCACGTGCACGGGACGGGAAGAAAGCAAGGTAATAGAAAGTGGTGGGTCGATATAGATAACGCGTTCGAGTTGAACCAAGGACGAGTTGCCTGGCGGCGGCAACGGCAACGGCGGGCGCGGCGGAAAAGAACTGCTGCGAACATGTGTGTGCATGGCATGGCAAAGGAACGCAGCCGCAACGTAGAGAGCGGTGGGATTCGGTTTTCCATTTGTTTGCACACGTACAATACACGTGCGTAATGTGGGTCGTTGTCGGCGCATAGCACCAGAGTCCTTCGCCCGGCTCCTCCACCAGCAGAAAAAAAAAACACGAGATGTTTGTTAGTTGTTTGTTTCTTCGGTGATTAACTAATTGTGATTTCGTTGTCTAATTATTCAAGCACTAGCTAGGACCTATGCCAACAACATTTTCATGTTTATTCTGTAGTTTTGGGCGAAAGAAAAACTTGGGCTTTAGTTTTTTTCTTCTGTTTCGCACTCGACACGTTCACATTTCATTTGCATATCATTTGCCCCGTTGCGTGCGTGGGCGGTAGTTGTTTCTTTTTTCTAGTAATATACTGCGCGGCTGAAATTAACGATCTTAACGATCCAGCTACAGGATGTTATTTAAATTACGCGGAATTTCAGCTTTGATATTGTCGCAAAAGTTAATTTCAATGATGTGCGACGTAATGTGTCATTTATGGAACAATCTTGAAGTCGAGTCAAGAGGAAACTTGATACGCTGCTGGTAGAAGCGGGGAGCGTTGCGTGGCCCTAACAAGCTGCAAACAAATACAAAATAAAATTTTGCCGTCGCCGTCACCGTCGCCGATGGCG
>JARJDR010010812.1:0-14154 GCA_030264135.1 Myllaena sp. GC000078 | reverse complement strand
ATTAATTATCTTCGACACTATTGCGCAAATCTCAAAATGGTACATAACTTTTCATCTCAGTTTAACCCAAGCTACCCACAGTTTTCGGCTGTCACACCCTGCGTCAGACACCCTGTATTTATAGGTATAACTCGATGCACTTATTTTTGCCCTTTAATTACTCGTTTGGGAGATTTATGACAAACGTCGACGCCAGATTTCCTGTTTTGGCACGCTGTGTTTTCCATGTTACATAGAAATCATACTTCAATCGATTTGTTCCTAGGGCAGAGGGTCATGGTTTCATTTTTTCCTCCTGAGCTGAGCTGGTCAGCGTCAATGGTTTAAAAGAAGCCAAATGGGACAAAAGGGCTCATGAAGGAATTTATCTTTGCCATTTGCATGTACTTATTTGAATTTAGATTTGTTTTGTGGATGATTGGTCATCATTCAAGTACGTTACGCTAGTCAACGTCATTTTTTTCGCAAGCGAATCATTTTTCTTTGGCACAGCAAATGCTTGAATAACTGAAAATGAAATATTTTCAATACACCTAGGTAAGGTGAAGTAGGGTAGGATCAAAGCGGTTTTTGCCAAGTTCAACTTTAACATTATAGATTGTTTATTATGTTTGAAATATTTGTCCCAACTTGGTTTTGTCGTAAAGTACAGTTAATTCCTTATAATATCCGCTAACAGAAATCACAATTTAAATTGAATTGAGTACGTTTATTCACAAATTAAAAAGATGTGACAGGTAAAGCGAACGCCCCATGTGAATGGGGCAAGATCGTTAGCGGTCAATTAAAACAAATTAAAAGCTATATTCTCACATTACGATGCCAAATCTGATTTCTGCGGTTGTCATTTACAAAATGCTTCTTAAACGATTAAATTCTGTGATTTAATTTCAAAGTTTTACTTATTTCAATAATTTCAAACGGACTACGGCCGCGCCATAAGCTTATTGTTAGCGCATGCGTTGGAATGATAGAGGAGTGATGACCGCTGACCTGTCAAGCGGGAGTAAGCAATATAAACGCAACGTTGCCGGGTTTTTGCTGCAAACCAACTCACAATCAGCGGTTTCGTGAGTCTCAGCTACCGGTTGAGCAATTTCACTTGTGCATGTGTGCCGGCGGCCCCACGCCTTGCAAGTGAAATCGCGGGCAGCCCACCTTTGTGTGTCGCACGCGCATGTGCGTCGCCATTTGACGCGATGTGATCTATCTGCGGCCGGCACATCAAAATTTCGCTTTCCAATTTCTTAGCATCAATTTGCTTGTCAATTACTCGCAGCGAGCGCGCGCGCGGCTAGAGGAGATGCGATCTACCTAGCAGGTTCAAGGCGCAGGTTAATTGCTTGAATATTTGCTGCTTTTATCACAAGCAAATTATGCAGTTATGTTGAAATGAACAATGAAATGAATTCAAAATCATCAGCACATATCTTTCCATTGAGAGCGATGTCGATTGAATCACTATTGAATTATTTCATTGCAATGATTCATATGAATTCCATTTGCGAAACTAATGGAGATTCACAAAAAAATCACTACCCCCCAAGTATGTAAATTGTGATTTATCAACTCAATCAACATTTTGAATACCTGTGGGCATGACTCATTGAACATGTAGAAGATTTCAATCACAATCTTAAATTTCACTTCTTTCTATTATAGCGCTAGACCGTGCACGGATTGAATTACATTCATATCGAAGCTTTCATGACAAATAGAAATTGAAATCAAACCCAATTTGAAACAATTAAAAGAATAAACCTTGTTGAAATCCGAATTTAATGTTTAATATTTACATGGCGACGAAATCGAATGACAACAGTGCGATTTTGGTTTACCAAACATGCGACATTGTTGGACATTTCTGCATTCCACGGTTTCGAATTCAAAATATGGATGAGCAATTGATTAGCGTTGTGCGTTTCGAATTTGAACCGATGAATCAATAATGAAATCATCGATTTACCATATTTTCCACTTGAATTCAACACCACAGGCATGCAACTTGAATCACTTGTTGTGTGTTTTGCTTGACAGCAATTCATTTCTCTTCGATTGTCCTAAATCCAAGTCGTCAAGTGACAATAATTAATGTTGGAACAATTACGCTTATGTGCTTATATAGAAAGAGAAAGAAAAACGAGTAATCGGTTGGTTCAGGACAATATAAAATGCACATGACGTTCGGAGACGAGAGTTTCGCTGGAAGAAAAAGTTGAACGTTCGTAGAAGACGAAATGGGAACGAAAATGTGGCTGCGTCATAAAATCGGATAAAAACACATCACATGCGTGATCACATCCGATGAGGTTTCGATTTCAATTCGAAAGTGATCTTTTACTTTGATTTATTAAACAGATATTTTTATGATTTCTATATTTCGAATGCCGTGTAGTTATATGCGCGCATCTGTGAGCGGATTCGTAGGAGCTAAATAATTTTAATTTGTTCACAGCCGATCGTTAATCTCCGGTGCGAGATTTTATTTCGTTACATTATTACGGACGTGCCATGCCGTCGATCGTGTTCGTTTTCCATTTATTTCTTCGCCTGCAACTCGTTTCGTATCAGTGCGCTTCTTCACTACTTCGATTTGTCTTTTATTACTATTATTAAGATGATTTCTATCGTTATTTCTTGCCGGTGCGTACGTATGAGATTAACATGCATGTTTTACGAGGAACAGCTTGTTGCCTAATTTACGCTTTGATTCAATGCTCAAGATCTTCATAATTTTATTTCGTATACTTATAAGAAGAAAATCTCTTCATTCTCAATCGTTTGCAGAAAGTATACAACCAATTCGAATTTTATTTAAAAGGAGCAAACCTAAACTTAATCACGATGCTCTCGCGAACTCCTTAAATTGCTTTAATTTACTTTTGATTTTGATTTTGATACAGTTATACAGCGAGAAACAGAATCTCACGATAGTAGCTACTTTCATGCGTTCAACTTAAATATTTTGCTGCTATCGTACATCGTTGCCTATGGATTATAAACACCCATGATTTCCAAATACGGCAAGAAAAGTACATCAAACGATTAAATAAAATTTAAGTATTTAATCCATTTTCATGTGCAACATAAAACTGTGTAGTAAAATATTTTCTTCGAGCGCTTGTAAACGCTGTTTCTGAGCGCGATTTTTCTTCATAGAACCGGTATTGAGTTTAGCATTAGCGCTGGAAACAGGTGCGCAAAATGCTTGGAATTTATTATTGTTTACAATATAGTAGTCTGCGCGAACCTTGTGCGCAAATCAACTATCGAATGACGCAATTGAAATGCTTCATTCGTTACTAATAATAAGCATTATCTGCGCAAACACAAAACGCTTCAATTCATTTATGTCATTCATTAATTTCATATCTTTATTGCTCAAGCTCATTCTCAATTCCCTTCCCTTGTTCGGATGGGCAATATGTAAATATATCCACTTCAGGGCACTGCTTTCATTTTCGTTCCCGTCGGCAATAAAAGCAAAACCATGAAATGTTACTGCAGTTGTCTTCATGTTGGTAAACTTCTGCGTGCTAATCAGGTAATTTGTTGATTTTTTTCCAGATTCCTATCTTATTACGTCATCGTGTAATTATGTGTCACGATTGTTTTATTGCGGTGCTGGAGTTTGAAGGAAATCTTTCAGCTTCTTCATTGTTTCCACCTCCTTGATCTCTTGGCGTATCTTCGCCAATTCCATTTCGTCCAGATCAATGATTTCGATCGAGTTATCGATATAGTTACCTAAACGTTCGGATGTAGCACGTATCGACACAATACCAAAAGCTTACCGAAGCGCTTCTGGCGATTCGCCTCCCGGCTCATGGAAGCAATGCTGGATTCCTCTTCCTCGAACTTCTTCACCTCCGCGTCGATCAATTGGGAGATGCGCTGCGCGCTACGCGACGAGAAGTAGGAGGTGTCCTTCAAATCGGGCATGTCGAATTTCTTAATTTTGGAGATTTTCGGCGTAGGGGACGGCTCCATATAGCGCGCCATGCATGCCGCGCACGTCGTCGGCTTGAAGGTCAACGACGGGCGCATGTAATTTGGTACGTACTCCTCCTTGACGGCGATGGGCTCCGATGGCAAGGATGTAATTGCCTCCTGCGAATCGGAGTCCATGTTTGGCGGCGCCAATCCAGCCGCCATGTTTCGATATTCCTGTCGCACCTCTTTGCGCACTTTCTTACTAATAAGGTGAATTGACGTGAATTAACACTTGTTCAATATACAAGTGCAAAGCATAAAAATGATGAATTATGCATTCAACACGCATGCCGGCACGTGCTAAGTTGCAAGACAATAGAAGGAGCGACATTTTACATAGGAATACACTAAAGAAACATTGTCTGACAATTTTACAACTAACAATTACTCAGTGACGCGCGAGCACGTATGCCGCGCGCGTCATTTCACCATAATAGTTAGATTACCATATGTAGGTATGTAACGCACTGCCAATGTTTTTCGTCAGCTCACCTCAAAAGCACGGCAAGTTCATCCAGGGGCAATGGTTTCTGATCATCCTGATCGTCCTCATACTCATCCATTTGCATCTCGGAGAAACCCATTTGGAGATTTTTCAGGATCTTCGGCTGGAGCAGCGTATTCGTTTCGCGCTGATCAATTTCAGTGTCATCTTCCATTCCGTCAATGTGCAGCGAATAATGCTCCAACTTCACCTCCGGTTCCACCGGCTTCAAGCCGGCTATGAACACTTTGTTTTTGGGCGGTTCCTCCACCGTCGGTTTGGCATCACAGGCTGCACTGCATGCGCTCGCATTGGCACCCAGTTTGTTGATGCCCTCCTCGTCTTCACCGACCTTCTCCAGCTTCAAATACATCTTCCACGTGTTGCTGTTCGGCAGGAGTAACACATTGTAGCGTATGATGCGGACGAGCTCATTGAGTGGCTCAACTTCCACGTGCAACGACACCGAGGTGTCGCGCTGCATGGTGAGCACGTGAAACGATTCGCAGCTGGAGATGATGTTCTGTCCGTAAAGGTTCTTGCAGAAAGTGAGCATTTTGGGGTTCTTCATCACTGCCTGCATGCGGCGCCTGTCTTGTGCAATGTGCATCATGCGACGCATCAGTTCCGGATTGCATACCTCCAGCGCGTTGCGCACGGATTCGACGATTTGCAGAATCTTGACGTTGACGATGATTTTGCCGGCGATGCGTGGCTCCTTCATGCAAGATGATTTCCTACCGGGTGCCAGTGGCACGTCTGGATGGAATAACATGAGAAACAAATTGGATGCAATGAGAGATGTTTGCGCATACCCAAAACGTAAAGTGGTAACATTTTGAGCAGGCTATTGTCGACATTTTTCTTGGAGCGATCGATCAGTCGTTCCAATGGTGACTGCTGCCGGGCAACGAATGCAGCTTTCTCCGGTCTCGGCGGCGAACGCAGTGTGTCGGTTTTGTGCGCAGTCAGCAGATATAAGCACAGAACTTTGTCAATGTCGATTTCGCCTTTTGTGAAGAGCAAGATATGCAGATCCTGCATGTTTACTGATGAGCTGGTGATGCACGATGGCTGCACTCGGCATTCCCCGTTACGCCGGTAACAAAAACCGGGATTGTTCATAGCGTACTTGACAACATCATCCTGAAAAATGAATAATGTAGGTAATGTACGTATAATCTGAACGCCACCGAAAGAAAGATAGAGCTGCTTGGAAACATTTGGTTCGAACCTCAGCACCTGTCGTCGCCTCCTCGGATCTCCTCCCGACGTACTTTGACGCGTGTTTCGGTCGGTAGTTCTTTCGCTGCTTAAGCGTGTCGAGTTTATTCTCCCTGTTGATGCGCATCAATTCCTGGTTCAGAGGCGATTTTATGTGAATCTTCTTTCTCATTAATGGAGTCTCCAAATGCGCGACGCTTGGTAAATTATGCAATCGACTAGATTTAAATGGATTTACAAAATTACTATCTATTATTATGTAGATCGCGTTTATACGTACTGACTCATGTATTGCCTCTTCTCGTCGGTTACGATATGTCCGCTTACGCCACTAAATCCGGCCACGCCGATCTTAGAAATGGGACTGTTCGCATACCGATTCGGCATGGTGGCGGCAAAGCTGTTATTACTAATTACGAAGAAATCGAAGAAGACAATATAGATTCTTCGAGCCGATTTTCAGCACTTTTACGTGTTTCGCATTTCGACCGTGCGAATGGCGCGATTCGAACATGGATATGGAAATTTATTAGTAAATCCCCCAAAGGGCAAAATAAAATGATATGGAATTTTTCTCAAAACAAATTATTGTGCGTACAATAATTTGAAACGGTTGGGCGCACTGCGTGAGTGACTAATCATCGCAGTAATGTGTAAATGGCATTGTTTGCCAGCTCGTTATGCATTTTTTTTTCAATTGCAAGCGATGACATGACGTCAAGGAATGTGCGATTAAAATTTACTACTACTAGTAGCGCTTCTCACTTCCCATCAGATTTAATGCCCAATTGTATTAGGAGATTTTCGGCCTGCCCCGCATTTGTCGCTCGTCGGAGATGTCAAAGAGATCGAGAAGAAAGAAGGAGTCGAGCCGCAGACGTCCGATGTTGCTGGAGCGAAATCTATGGACACCATGGTGTCAGATATAGCCGACATCAGAATGGTCCATGGAATGCTTTTGCATGGCCAGGAGGCGGAAATGGACACGCGATGCAAGAAGAGGCCGGCCAAACGTAGTCTCGTGTTAAATGTTGGGTCGTGGCCCCAAGATTTGGAAAAAGTTGAACAAGAGGAGGCGGCCACTGCTCATGCTGCCATTGGGTCAACCGAAGACGCACCAGCCAAAGAAGAAGCTGAAGACATGATTATGACCAAGAAATTTAAAGAGTTGGCCATGATTGAGTCCAACCCGGAGTGCTAAACTAAAATTTGGACAAAGTGAATGCATGTTATTTTAACAAATCAAATAAAGAATCAATTTTTGACCCGTGAGTGAAAATTCATTTGGGTCGCATTAAAGTAACGAGTTTTGCTGGATCTCGATCTCTATCATATCTACCTATTTCAATAGATGAAAACCAAGCTATCTTACGCCGAGAAATAGATAGATTTGATGGAAATCAAAGACAGAGATCGACAGTTAATCTGAATATTCCGGGCATATGTCTATCATGGTTCATTCTATTCGCAGCAGGATTTGACTGATTGTGAGTCCCACCTGTCACGTCAGCGGTCATCGTTTTCTTTTATTCCCACCCACGCGCTAGTATGGAGCAGTCACGCGAGCAAGCGCCGCGCGTATATCGAATATACTATCATTTTAGAGTGTCGTTAAGATGTTTGCAAGATCTAAACAGTGAGCATGGAAATTAAGCTGAATACGCCTCGAAAATATTGACGACATTCCAGATGAATTGACCAACCTACTGAGAAATGGTACAAGTTATATAAAAGTTCAATAACGAGATTTATTTGATACAAAAATATTATGTTCAGCGCCGTTCATCCCGTGTGTCCTATGTATCCGCTATCACTGGTCTGTTCGCCTGTTGAAGTTTAAGATAAACTTTTGGCCGGTCATGCCATGCAACGTGAGCGTGTTTGAGAGGGCTTCTTTGTAGTTGTCAAAATCCACCAGTTTGGAAGCAGGACCTATCAACTGTTTGCTGAGCATATATCCCACCAACTCTTCGAACATGGCCTTGCGCGTCGGCGTGTTGTGGTTGCGTTTCGACCATTCCGTCATCCAAAACCCGCGCACGTGAAGGTCTTTGAAGATGAGCATTGCCGTGCCAACAGTAAGCGGTTCGCGCGACATGCCGCCGTACGTGACGACCGTGCCGCGATTGTCCAGCAGCCGCATCATATCCGTGGCGTTCTTGCCGCCGACGCAGTTCAGCGCCAGTTTCGGCTTCGGCAGCTCTTTGCTGCGAAACAGCTTGGTGGTGCGCACTTCCTCCTCGGTCAGCACGACGCTCGCGCCGAGCTTCGTGAGGAAGTCTCGCAGGTCGCGCAGATTGGGTCGGTCGCGCACGATGTTCACGCTCTTCAAGCCCCAGATGCGGCACAGCTGAATGACGTTTTGGCCGACCGCCGAATTGGCGCCGTTCTGCACGACCACATCGCCCGGCTGCAGTTTGACGAAGTCCTTCAGCATGCGGTACGCGGTGCATGGGTTGACGGTGAGCGTGCACGCCTCGATGACGCCCAGCTCCTTGGGCACTTTCAGCGCCTGTGTGTTCTCGAGGATCGTGTGCGATTGCCACGTGCCCATCATGGTGTTCAGCGGCACAACGTGGTCCCCCACCCGAAAGTTGGTCACCTGACTGCCGATCTCGATGACTTCGCCAACGCCCTCGTTGCCGGGAATGGCGGGGAGCGTCGGCTTGGACGGGTACTTGCCTTCGATCGTGTTGATGTCGGCCGGATTGACGGGCGCGGCGATCATGCGGACGAGTAGTTGGTTGGGTTGCACCTGCGGTATGGTCGCCTCCACCATTGCGACGACTTTCACGGGATCGCCGTACTCGCGATACACCAGTTTGCTAGCCGGCGAGTTGAAGGCGACGCCGCGACGCAGTTGGCGGACGACGCACGAGAGGCTTTTCAGAAGCGCCATTTGGGCGCTGTGATGACACGTGCGCGCGACGAATTTCGAAGCCGGCCAGGAGGATTTGAATGTGGTTTGTGAACTGGGGGGAATCAGGTTAGGAACGAATCGATATGATTTCTGTCTAGTTGCAATATCGTATACGCACTGTTGGGCACTATTGGGTAATGTTCAAGGCCACCAGTTACAATGCGACAAGTGCGCAATGCTTGGCAACCGTACGTGCGCCAAAGTCGACTATTATTTCCTATTAGAACCAAAGGGTTGGTTGCTCTGTATGCTCTATATAACAACTTTATTTATAACATCAACAATTTGCTTTAACATACAAAGTATAGTAGATGAGGAATGCAAACATTACATCATTTGTATTTAGATCATTTTATAGTATTCGTTGTTCGCGCCTTCATCAATAATTATCAGTACATAATTAATACATTCTTAGTTGAGTGATTCATTTATATCTAGACGTGTCGTCGTCACCGTCGTAATCATATCGTAAACATATATAGATAGTCAATTAATAATTAATTTGCCTCGCTTTCAATCATATTGATCAAATCTTCATTCAAATTATCATTATCATTATCATTCGCTGCATTTACCGTAGACAGTCGCAAATCGCCAAACATATCGTCCAAAAGCTCCACATTCCCATTGTTGGCATTTCCGGTCCGCGTTGTTATTGCATCGAAGTGACTCGCGCTCTTAGTGTCTTTTGCATTGATCGACAACTTGAGCACATTGCTGGTGCTGCTACCGGCGCTGGCACCGGCCGGCGTTCCCTTCAACTGCCCGGCGAGCATCTCCAACTCGAGCGCTTCGTTGCGATTCTCATTCGCATCGTCCGCCGTTTTCCTCTCCGCATCGTTGTCGTCGCGCAGCAGCCCGCCATTCTGCGTGACGCTGTAAATGTTCTCGCCCAGATTGCGCAACATGTCCTCGGCGAATGGGCACAGGTTGTCGACCACAAAGCGCCCCTCGCCATCCTGCAGCCCAATGCGCAGCAACAGCGAGACGCGCACGTGGAAATCCTTCAGCCAATCAATCACGCCGTTGCGCAGGTCGATCAATTCGGTGGCGCTGAGTATTTTCGCAAAGTTGTCGAAGATGTTCTGCACCTTGTGCAGCTGCAGTTGCGTCGACTCGTGTGTCACGTAGTTCTCGATTTCGTAGAGATGCCGCTGCGTCAGCTTCAGCAAATCGCTGCTGAGCGTGATCTGCCACTTGAAGACCATCGTGATGAGGTCCCACAGTTTGTCCATGGACTTGGTGTCCAAGCGCATCAACGATGACTGTGCGACGTCCTCGACGAGGTCCTTCAGCGCCTGATGCGAGTACGCCGCTTGCGGCTTCACGATTTCGGTGATTAATTGCTGCGATACGAGGACGGCTATGATTTCGTCCAGTACTAGATAGACAACGACGCGAAAGGGAAGAAATGGAGGACATTATTTATTCGAACGCTGATGACCGCATTTTATTGATTATTGCTGGGTGATTTGTATTAGTAATATGCTTTAGATACAAACATATCTCTGATACATACATGCCCAAAGTTTTGCCGATGGGTGCGTAGTTATCAAAAATGGAGGTAGCAAATGGGTAAAATACATTCTTTTGGGATGAGTAACGGGTGCGGTGTTATAAGAATGCAAAATAAACAAGCACTTTGTGATGATAAGGTTTTTTTTTATTGAGACTACGATCAATACAACACAACACGGAAAATAGAACATGGAACACGACACAACTCGCCAACACAATGCACCGCCAACGGACATCGAAAGCAATTCGCGCGCATTTGCAACATTAATTGTTTATGTTAAACGAAACCACAAGCGGTGGAAGCTTACATTGGGCTGCTGGGTGCATAAACACACAATATCGGTGCGGCGCAGAAGCTCTACGAAAAAGAAAAATATAGTTTTTGAGATAACATATATTCGTGTTTGGCGAGCAGGGTGAGCGAGGGGAAGGCAGGGGAAGGCGATTATTGTAATGTGTTTTTCTTATATACAGGCTGGCTGGGCGCTTTGGGCAAGCACACACGTGGGTTTTTTGTCGTGCGTTCGCATTTCAGGTTGGCTACAAATATAGGCCGGTGTCTCGGCGGGCGCCCCACCGAATTCTGTGTGGGCCACACAGGCGGTTGGGCGTTAGTTTCATACCGATTGCGGAGCGCTCGTGATCGACGCCCTGCGCCTGCAGACGCTGCGCGACCACGAAGACCATTTCGGCGCCGAGATTCACCACGAGGAACGGTGTTACGTATCGCGACATCGCGAGTGCGCGTGGTTGCGTGAGTGTTTGGGTGGGTGTGTTGCGTGCAGTGCGGGACGGCGTGGTGGCGGTGGCGGCGGCGGCACACGCCTCCTTTTTCGCACGGTTCGCGGCGGCGGCGGCGGCGCGGACGTTAGTGTCGGCGCGCGTTCAAATACGCACAAGTTGTGTGTTTCCGGGTAATCCGACGAACACACGCGCACACGGCGCTGACCGGCTGGGTGGTGGGTGTCCTGCGCGAAGGAAAGCCCCCGATGCACCGGCGGCATTCACGGCACGACAGTTGCGTACGGTTCGCGCGACAACGCTCAAGTGACTGACTGACTCGGAGAGCGGCAGCGGCAACCAAAAAAAAAAAAAACATCCGCACTCAACACACAAATAATCGATTCGAAGCGCCCGCAATACATACATATACACGCGTCTTCGCGCCGCGCACCGCTTTCCTCCGAGCACACTTTTGTACCCACACCCACACCCACCAGTCGCCATACACGTGCGCGGAGAAACAATGTACCAAGCGGCGACTTCTAACGAGATTTTCCAACTGCTGTGCAACCAGCTGACGGCGGCGCGCGACGTCGAGGCCGTCTCGAGCGACTTCGCGCGGCTATCGTGCGACAGAGCGCGCGTCGAGTACGTGCACGTGCTGCTGGAAAAGTTCGAGCTGCACTGCGATGTCGGCGAGTACGCCAGCCTGCGGAAAAGCGACGCGGAAAGCGAGCGGTTGCGCGCGCTTGCGGCGAGCGCGTCGGTGATGCAGACGGCGCTCGAGCTGCACAACCGTGCGGTGGCGTACGCCGTAATCGGCGACGAGCCCCTCGGACGCGCCTATCTCGAACGCAGCGAGCTGCTCTTCCAAATGAAAGAGTTCCCCGATTGCATGGAGGTATTTAATCAGCATACCGTTTTTCTTTTGTATATCTCTTTTTTCTTATCATTCGGCATGCGAATGACTTGATATGGCGCAGGATTTGCGGCGCGCTCAAGCATGCGCGCACATGAACGACGTGCAAATCCGGTCGCTGATGCAGGAGTACGAAAATGCGGAGTGCGTGCGGGACGCCATACGGCGGCCATCGCTGCCGGAAATGGCGGCGCGCAATGGCCGCATCGCGTGCGCATCGCATGCGATCGACATCCACCACTGCGACGTGTTTGGGCGGTCGGTGATTGCGACGCGGGACATTCAGGTGGGCGAGGTGCTGGCCATCGAGGAGCCGTACGCGGCGGTGATCACGTCGGAGGCGCCCATCTCGATCACGCACTGCCACCAGTGCATTCGCGTGCACTACGCGCTCATACCGTGCGACTTCTGCGCGTTTGCGGTGTACTGTTCGGACGCGTGCAAGCTGCTCGCGTGGTCCACGTACCATCAGTACGAGTGTCCCATTGTGGGCGCACTGCAAGGCTTGGGCTTGTCGACGCTCAATTTGCTTGCATTGCGCATCACCATTTCGGCAACGCCGAATTTTAGCGAGGCGGTTGATGTGGTCGAAGACGACGCCGATATGTTCAGGTCTGGCAGGTATCAGGAGATACATCACCTTTGCCGCAACACCGAGCATCGCAGCGTTGGGGACTTATTTAGACGCGCGTCGACTGCCGCGCTGGTCTATAATCTCATCAAGGAGAAGACGGCGTTCTTTGAGCATCATGCCGGCACGGAGAGCACGTTCATGGATCTGCTGCTGCGCCACATGCAGACGGCGCCGTCGAATTTTCATGAGATTGGTGAGAAGCTGCTGCGTATTGGCGGATCACACGATCCCAGCGCTGCGAGGACGGAGGAGATTGGCGGCGGCGCCTATAGTTTCCTCTCCATGTTCAATCACTCGTGCGCGCCAAATGCTGTCCGCCATTGCCATGGGTCTACTTTGATTTTGCGAGCCATCCTCCCGATTAAACCTGGGGAGCAGGTGATGGATAATTATGGGTATGTATGTTCGTCTATTGTTACCCAACTGTTACTGAATAATAACCCGAGTTGGTGTTTTACATCAAAAATCAATCGATAGGTCCAATAAGAACCTTATAGCGTTCAATGTGTGCTTGAAGGTTTGGGAAAACTGGCCCAAAATGTAAACTTTTCCAGAGATAACTAAAGTTGATCCTTTATCTTTCTTTGACTTTCTATTTTGAATTATTTTTTCAGCATGAAATTTTATCAATATCTCGGTTTCTAATATCCCTCGCTTAAAAATGTCACAAATTTGAGACATGATACAGACCACAATTTTGATATATTTTTTCGATTTTTTCACGTTTGTTTGATTCCAGACCTAATTTAGAAATTGGTGTACGAGAGGGTAGGGAGAATTCTAAATGTTATTCAAAACATATGACTATTTTAAAAATAATTTGACTGATTCAATCAAATTTGCTTAAATGGTTTCTATGGCTTATAAATCAAGAATATTACAAACAAATCAAATAAGGCCAAGTACTTTTGAGTCGTGTTCTTGGGTTGCTTCTATAAGATTTCTTAAAAATCATAAAGTTAGGTGTTATAATATTGGTTAACAAGAATAGGTAATAGATAGAACTTTAATCATTTGTATACAGGAAACTGTATCAATTTCAGTTATGATACATGAATCACTTCCAATAACCATCAATGTTTATGACGATTGTAATGTTTAACTGGCTAGGAAAAGTGATATCGGATTGCATTCCTATGTACGTAAACCCAATCGGGCATAACTGAAAACATTAACATTATGGCAACAACAGTGATAACGAGAACGATATTTAAAACCATAAGGCTGATACATTAATACGGTCGTTTTCATTAACGTTAATTTACGATTTTTTTGTTGAAAACACATTTATTAGGTGCGCCAATTGATTTTAAGGTTTTTTGATAACATTTGCTCCTTTATTGTGAATAATTGTGGACAAATTTAATTTTCTAAGTAGCTAGCCACTACTTTTTCTATCTTTCGGGTAGCATCCTAATTCCGCGACGGAAGAACCCCATTTTCGCTAACATCGACCCAATTTTTGACTTCTTCGTAAGACCGGAAGTGCTGGTCCGAAGATGTGCAGAAGGAGCAATGTCTGGACTATACAGCGGGGAGGGTTAGAACTTCCCACCTAATTGTTTCGAGGTAGTTTTTAACGATCTCCGCAATATGCGACCGATTGTTGTCGTTTTGCCTTGTCATGTCATTCGCTTTAATATGGCCGCTTTTTCTTCCTTTTCGCTCATTTCGAGTAATTTTAAACAGTGCGAATCAGCTTATTGTGTCATCCCCAATGTGTTTGACATGAATTTTCA
>JARJDR010010807.1:0-15342 GCA_030264135.1 Myllaena sp. GC000078 | reverse complement strand
CGCAGGAGCAGCGGCACGACGAGTGCTGTTGACGGCGGATGCAGGAAGATGAGACTGTAGGTGATCTGACGCAGTTTGTCGTACCATTTGCCACTGCGCGGTGGATAGAGGCCCAAGTAATAAAGGCATTTCATTTCAATGCGGGCCGCATCTTCTAAATCTTTGTACTTTGGTAGAAAATGGGTTGTTAGGAATATTAGAATTTTAGCTAATTGTAAGGTTTACATACGAACGCCATGGTGAAGAAATTTTTTAGTCAAATTCAACACGGTATTTATACTAGCATAGTATGGGAATTTTTTTAATTGGAATAATTGGAATAAGAAAAAATCATTGTATTTTTCTTAACGGTGTAATTAAGTGATTAAAACATCATTAAAAATACATGTGTTGCCGTAAAACTGCCATATTGATGCTTAAAACTTAGTTTAGTATATCTTTATTCTTGTAGTATTGTTGGAGAACCGTAAAATAAGAGTAGGCGGTTTTAAATATCTAAAGAAAAGAATTGTATTAACTATTTCCCCAATTAAATTAGTACTTGCCAAAATTAAAGTGGGCAAGGAAAGAGTAAGAAACTTTCCGGCTGTAATCTTAACATCACGTTTAGAACGCTCCATCATCAGATAAAGAGTTTTCTTCTCCGCCTGTGTACCTTCATACCAATTAGACATGTAGCAAGCGTTGATAATGCCTCCACTCTGCAACATAGTGTTAATTGCAAAACAATTGAAAAAGGCGAATCGCACTAGTAAGTGTCGCGATATTTAACTTTAAAGTTTAAGTAGCTGCTTAAGTAACTTCTTAAGATTTACTTTGACTTGACGTTCATAGCTAGCGCAACGTACACGATTTCTTGCTTACTTAAAGCGTGTTTTCTCGAATTTTTAATTTTTATGTTTTTTCAAAATTGTGCCATTGATAACAAAAAAAAATTTATACTTCTAATAGAAAAAAGTGATCTAGCTTTAGAAATAAATTATCTTCTGTGCGAACTAATAAAAATGAGAAACTTATCATTTAAACTATTTTTTTTTAGTAACTAAAAGTGGCAATTTTGAATCTAAAAGTGATTTTTTTTCAAACATCGAAAGAAATTTGAATTTGACAATTTCTTTAGAATTTTTTTGGTTCAGACAGAAGATAATTTAATTCTGAACCTAGATTACTTTGATATTTTTCGATCGGACGTATATATTTTTTTTGTCACCGCCAACTCGCAGTGCGCCAGCAAAATATTCATAACGAGAGCAATTTTTGATCTTTTGAAATAAGAAAATAACAGAAATAAAGCTTAAATATAGTACAATACTTCCTCCAAATTGTGATTACTGTAATCATTTGCTTCTTTTTCAAAAAAAAATGAGTGGAAAGCGCTATTTGTTGAGCTTCTAATTGACCCTCCGCCCTTAAAGACCGACACGTACCTCAAACAGAATCTCATTGCCGTACCAACAATATAGAATTACTTGTGCCATAATACAAGAAAAGTAAAAGATGAGAATAAAGAAGTCTTTGCTGCCTGGTGAAATCTAAAAATAAAAAACTAAATTAATTCATACAAGTAATTCAATTGTGAATTTCAGTATTACAATCAACGTTTGAAAGCAAATTAAACAGATAACCCCAATGCTCGCCATGAATTGTATGAAAATCCCATACGAAAACATATTTTCAAACATTCCAATATATCTGTGAAAATTAACAAATTAACATTTGGAAACTTAACTTAACTCAAGTAGTCTGACATAAGAGTATGTTTATGAAGCAAGACAATATCTTGAAGAGCCTTTGGCGGAAGTTTACCCTCTTTGCAACTGCTCCGCGTAAATTCAAGATTCTCTAAGCAGGTCTTCAGCAAGCGGAATTGCCCCACGCCGATACTGATGCAATACGCTGCATACAAATCGTAGGTACCGTTGATATTAGCGCTCACCACCACCGCAACGGATTGCACGGGCAAGATAAAAAATTTAAAGCGTTTCGCATCAATGGGCCACCATCCGGGCAACGGCAGCGGCGAGTGCGGTTGAAAAATGGGCACAACGACGAAAAACACGCAAAACGCTACAATTGCCCAACGCAACAAAATCGCCATTGCATTGCAAATAGCTATTATCCTTGTTAAACCGTCGTGCCCGAAAACCGAGTAGTATTTCGTTGCGATTGGATGGCGCAAATGCTCTTCGATTCGTAGTAATTGCTGACGGTTGATAATAAAGTTGAACGTCTTCAACAGCAGGGCGATCATGGTGACGAGGTATTCGAGCACTTCGGCTGTTTGCGGGATGGTTTCCACCTCGTAGACTAGCGCCATTGATAGCGAGGCGATGAGTATCACAAAGCAAGCGATTACACCCGCGCATTTCAAGTGGTGATAGGTGAGTTTTATTTTGTTTGTTGAATGGTAGGGGTATAAACCGGTGAAGAGAAGGATACGACGTTCATTTGCGTTTAAATCATTGAGATCAAGCTGAAAAATTTGATGTAATTAAATAGAAATAGAAATAGAGCGATTGTTTTAAGAAGACTTTTTCTTTGATGTGATTGCTGAATTTTGTAACCATTCTTTGAAATAACTCCATGTTGATGACGGCGCCGGCGATAATGGTGGCAAATGTAGGTCGTCTTACTTATATTTAGTCTATTTTCAATTAACTCTTTCATGTTAATTTTAATTGCGGGAGACATATCCATTGTTTTGCAATATGTTTAATTACATCAATAGCTTTCTCATCGTTTATATTTCATGATGTTTTTGTTACAAAGCTAGGGTTGTAATTCGATTAATTCGCTTAATTCCTGCTAATGATTTATTTACTTTCATTAATGAGACAATGAGAATGTAACAAACACAATTAAAATTCATTTAGTTGCAATAGTTCTACAAATGTATCGAAATATTTCCGGGACCACTCCAATCTCTTTAGGATACTCAGGATGGCGATATGGAATGAATCCTCCATGGAATTTGAGGTTTGCATGTAAAATTTTTGCACCTAAAATATTTCTCATTAACCATCAATTTAAAAAATGTAAGATAATTTTTATACCGTGTATAAATTAGTTTTTCCGGACATACTGGGCAAAAATTCTTCGACAATAATTTGGTGAACTTCCTCCGTGATGATTTGATCATCACTCCTGTTGGAATTGCGACAATTAAAATGTGTTTCAATGAATGACATGCCCGCAAGGCGCGCAAACGAATGTCTAGCCATCGCTCGCCAAATATATTTCGCATGTTTAGCGTGGTTTAAACTGTACTGTAAATAACTACAAAACCAAATAATTTTTCTTGTTTGTCAAAATTTGGCACTTAATTCTACCTATTTATCTTCCAGGATACTGTGGAACAAGTGAGACTTTCAAGTAGCACAATAACTTCTCGTTGATTCGCCGAATTCTGTAACCTGTCAAAGACAAAATCGAAATCCTCATCTTGCTTGGACATCAAAGCGGTGCAATACACCCATTTCGGGATGAAGATGTCCTTGCGATGCTGCCATGTATCGTATGCGTCCAGCGCTTCGTCAACGCACGGTTTGAATTGCAATCGACACAGTTCCTCCTCGATCAACTCTTGCAAAGGTTTCTCCAAGCCCTTGTTGCGCATCGCCCACAAATGCGTCAGCATATCGATTTTAAATTTCTATAAAATAACGTAAAATTCGTAAATTATTAATGGCTAAATGATATATTACCCGAAACAATCCGTATTGGGACGAATCGAGAAACAGCGGCTCGTGGCTATTTAATGACTCAATCGCCGCCCGCCAAGGCATGTAATTAGTCTCATTGGCGGCGCGTAAATAAGTGAGCAGCGCGAACGGTGTGTGGTAGGCGAGCCGTCCGATAGCAGCCAGGGCGAACGCATCATTTATTAATTGCGCGCGATTCGTCGCAGGTATCATTGTTGGGCGCCGCTGTAATTGCGCGATTAGTTTCTGCCAATTGTCCTGATCGTAATTAACACGATAATAACCTACAAGCAATTAATTGGTAAATTTACTATTAATTATAAGTAGTTCTACATACCATTTATATTGTAGTTTAAAAGAATCCATTTATCGGTTGGCACCTGAAAATTGATCTGCTCTTCTTGGAGACTGAGAGTGAAGTTTTGCACTTTAAGCGAGTTTTCGGTGATGTAATGGATTGGTATGGTAAATAGATCTATATTCGATAATATTGATTCTTGTTGGAAACGTAAATTCCAACCTATTGTTTTTTCCATTGTTACTATTGGATAACCAGGAGTCAGCATCCAATTAGACAATAAACTCATAGAATGGTTATTGTTGAATGGGCTAATGATATTTTTCGGTCCTATCATTCTTAGAACACTAGCAACTTTCAGCCCTTGATCATCGCCGTTTAATTGCATAATTATCCGATTATTAAGACTCTGTTCAACAACATCAGCGACATAGTACTCTTCACTATTCCAATGTGTATCGTTTACAAGCAAATTTTCAGCATGAAACGCAAGATATTTTGCTAGACCTTGAACAAGGGGTGGATTATCAAAGATTTTTGCATCCATCTCCAACCATTGTAAAGCAATTGCTTCGCTTAAGGTGGAGAAAATTGCGCGTTGATCCTGTTGATCATCTCCAGCGGTCAACAATAAATCCTCGCCGGAAATTGTGATGAGTCCTGGTTGGGACGTCATCGGCTTGCCGTCGACGAGCACAAGATCCAATTTAGCTCCTGGGTAGATGTCAGGAAAGTAGTTGTAGAAATGTTCGAAAATCACTGGAAACACACGACGCGCATATTTCAAGTCATCAATGTGGATGCGTGGCGAGTGCATTTGCAAAAGTATCTCTGAGTAATGCTGATCGTTGGGCATCACGTGTTGCGATTTATAATCGCCAATAATCAATGCCAATGATTTCGGTGGGATTAAAGCAGTGGTGCGGAAGTGATCCCAGACAATACCATTCCTAATTGCAAGTTTTTGTTAACTACTTCAAGTCAATTGAAACAGTTAAATCGCACACGACTTACATGAATTCGTATTCTTGAATTGGTACATTGCTCAGGCAAACCACATCGGTGTTTCGGGCAACGGAGAGTTGAAATCTCACCCTTTGATTGGGATCAAAAACCGGGAAGACCTTAAAATAATTATTTAAAACAATCAATGGCTTGTAAACCAGAATATTGCCCTCCAATTGATCGAATTGTGATGTTTTTTGTAATCCTGTACTATTCATCAAGCCCATGTAAAGAATATCAATTGCATATGAGCCAATCTCTAAAGGTTTTCTTAGAGTGATTAAAATTTTGGTTTGATTCATCTCTATATTGCCACATATTTGCGATCCTTTCGGAGGTAATTGAACCTTTTTTATACGAATATTGGTAACGTTTCTAAACTGAAGATGCATGTTGGCCACGTTTGTTATCTGTCGCGTGGTGATGTTTAATTTACTGATGAGAATGTCGTGCCCGATTAAATGCAATTCCATCGTGCGGCGTGTGTTTGTAAACACAATTGTTGCACGTCCGCTGAATGTGTTATCCTCGTGCGGCCGCAAACGCAGGCGATAATGCTGCACGATTATTTGCGACGCATTAAATGCTGTTATTTTTTGCGCATTCTAAAATCAAGTTATCTGCAGTAATAAGAATGTAAGAATCGGGTAAAGCAAATACCTTGAGAACTAATGGACCGAAAAGGAAGCCAAAAAAGATGATCACTATTACAGTGAGTACGCACGAACAACAACAAAACAAATTCGATCTAATAAAGGTTTTCGAATTATTTGTCCTATATTCGGACATTGTGATATTTGGTATTGTGAAGGTTTCGTCCATTGATTCTGTGATTTGTTGTAATTCATTAAAAATAATATACTTATGGATATTGTAGGTGGAACACTCACCTTTTTGCAGTAAAATATCACTCACGTGGATCGCCGCATTCGCACAAGCCATTCACGCACGCAAAGACAGACTATTTTTGTTTATATGGAAATGTTTGGCATGATCCCACTATAATTTTTAGCGCACCTCCTCTCTTTCACTTTGTTTGAGAATCGAAATTTATGTATTTCTACTAAAGGGTGTCCCAAAAGTAACGCAAGATATGAATTCACAAAAAACACGGTTTTTAATCATTTTATTGTAATTTTTTATTGGTTCATTATATTAATGAGGTATTGTTATGCATGAGACGATCGGGCAAATAGTCTCAATGGTTTTGCACAAATGCACTAATTTGTCGAAATTTGCCAAGACCATTTCGCATAAAAATGGCTCAATTTCATTGCGCTGAAGTGCTTACAACGTTGAATCTCTTGCTTTAATCCCACAATTAAATTTCTTTTTAAGGGAATTTTTGGAATCACAGGACTATGTCCACAAGCCCGCTACTACTCGTTCACTAAAGAAGATGATTCTACGCTGCATTTACGAATTGCAACCACATTTAACCAAAATTTCTTGAAAATTTTCGATCAAACTATGCTCATACGCATACAAAAACGTGAAGCCTATGTGCCCTATGTATTATTCCATAAATAACACTATCTTATGTACTTCATGATTCAATAAAAAAATTCAAACAAAAGACTAAAAACTGTGTTTGCTACTGAATTCAAATATTGCGTTACTTTTTGGGCACCCTTTATTAAGAAGTAGAGAAAAATTGTTAATTTGAATTTTTCAATAGAAATTAATCATTTCCTATTGATATTTTGGTGATGATAATTTCTCATTACTCCAACTGGATGCGCTAAAACGTATGAAAGGAACACTTAAGCGGTGCTAATTCACTCGCGCCCTTCATTCTCGGCGCGCTTCCTTCCATTTATGATGCCACCCGCAAGCGAGCGTATTGAATACGGTGTGAAAGTGGTTGGTTGGTTGGTAGACTCTTGTTATTTCCATCATATCATTTATAACCGTTTCGCGGCCGCATAAAAGCGACGTTTTACGTGTTTTATTAGAAAACACACTCCGCGCGAATGAAGAGAAGAGCTGGATGCGTGGTAGGCGTGTACAAAGGCTGCAAATTTATCCAACCAATCGCACGCTTAGCAATTTCCCAAAAAGGATACCAGCCACCTCTTCTTACCCTTTACAGCAATTAACTACCTACCGAAATTACTAATTCGCAATTTTATTCACCCGCCGGCGCCGGCGCCGGAATCGGTAATTTCGATTTCGTAATCCGATAATTTATAACCCGCTCGAATTTCATTTTCAAACAATGAATGCGCCCCCACGCCCGCGCCCGATATTCATATTCGTGTATTGAATAGCAGGGGGTGGTTGGTGGCGGCCACTATAAGTGTAATCTTTGCGAGAGTAATGTGAAACTAAAACGTCTGAAACATCTGTTTAAAGGCTCTTCCGCGCGCGTCGCGCTTGCTCTCGCGCGGCAAACAATCGGTCGGGGAAGAGTGCTCGATGTGGGGTTGCTGCCGCTGCTGCTGTTACATTCATCCATAAACAGATAAATCACGCCTAAAAGCCCTCTTCGGCGGCTGCGGCGTCGCTGCTTTCTTTCAGCACACTGGGCGCGCTTTCATCCACCTTTTATGCGGCACGCAAGAGCGCGACGATACTTCCTTCCTTCCTTCCTTCCTTCGTCCTGGCTATTATCCTGCTGCTCCGCTACTTAGCGCAAATGACAACCGAAGACATAAGTAAAGCAAATTAATAATTCGTGTTTAATTTTAAAATGGGATTAAAACGATTAGATTATTGTTTCCTTTAATTTAATTTGTCGTCGTCTTCGTTTAAGGGGACCTTCAGTTATTATTGTTCATTCGGGAAGTGAACAACAGCGCAACAAGACAGATTTGAGTAGTGTGGGAGAATTGTAATAGGTGCGCCTTGTAAACTTCAGCGCTTATCAAACAAATCCTTTGCTTCTCATTGGCAACTTCACCTTTATAGTTTCGGCATAACTTTATCTGATCATTAAATTCAAGCAGTTTATTAATAGTGATGTGACTGTTATCAATAATAAGGAAATGGGTAGTATTTGAACCGTTTCGGAAGCACTGCAGCGACTGCAATCATTCCTCCTCGCCATCGCACACACAGTAGGAAGTTGTCCAGGTGTGAAAATGGATTTCGGCGGGGCGGTTTGCGTGTTGTGTACTTCGGCGCGCATTGTATATAAATACATACTAAAAGACGTGTCGGGCGTAATGCGAGCGGCGGTTACGACACGCGAAACACCAATCTGTGCGGCGCGGTGCGGCGCGGCGGTCCAAGCGCGGGAGGGGTGTGCGCCCGAAACATTAGCCGCGAAGAAGGAAGAAGCGCAACGCCGCTGCTGCTGCTGCCTTTTTGGGGGGCGTATCATCTTCTCGCTCGTCCAGCCTGAGCCAGCCGGCGGCCGCGTCTCTCTCGCCGGCGGATGATGGTGGAGGCGGCGCGGCGCGGCGCGGCGCCATCCTCTCCGGTTGAGGTGTCGGAAGAGAGGAGAAGGAGGCGGCGCGTTCGCACTTCGTTATGCTTTCATACACAAAACCGCGGCGCACTTACCTGTCCGCCGGCCGGGGGGGAACCCAATGTTTAGTTGGTCGAAAAAGGGCTCGCTATTAATACGCCACCACACTTCGCGATCGCCAGAGATAGTTTCGCAATTAAACGACGAATTATGAATTTCATTAATCATTCGCGTGTGATTTCATCGCAAAATTGCGATGATACTAACGAAGTGTGCGAATCGGATGTGGAGTTTCCAAGCGATGACGACGACGGCGGGGGTGGCGGTGGTGATCGTGGGGGTGGCGAAGAGGATGTCGAAGAGTGTGTTGATGTGATCAGTAATAGTGAGGATGAGCGCGTGCGTCGCGACGCTGCTGAACCGCCGCCCACGTCGAAGCCGAACGGCGGCAATAAGTTTTCGATTGACCGCATCCTCGGCATCGACGAGCATCGTGAAAAGTACCATCATCATCATCATCACCATCATCATCATTTGGAGTGTCGAAAGGAGATCCGAAAGCCGCTTGCCGTGCCACCAAATCGCAGTGGTAGTTGTTTTCACAATCAGTTGATTTTCAATTTGAATTTGAGTGAACTTTGAAATTTCCTGCTAGCACTGTATCAGTCACTCATCGAACTACCGCAATTCCAACACCACCATCAGCGCGACCAACTGCCACCCGATCCCGGCTTGCTGGAGCTGATTGGCGGCAAATTGACGCCGGATGCGATTACCGGCGCGCCACCGGTTGGCGCCGGTAGCGACACTTATCTTGCGTACCTGCATCCAAGCGCTTCGGCCACGTCCTCCTCGTCGATGCTCTACACGAATTGGTTGAATCAGGAGCAAAAGCGATCTAGTCAATTGTTTCAACTTCAAGGTAATTTAATAACTTGCATAAAAGTACTTTGATTAAGTGTTATCGCCGAAGAAAAAGCGGTTAAAACTTACGAATCTTGCTAAGTACCAGCACGCGTGCGAAAGGCACTGGATGTTGAAGGTGATAAATGAAATAATATTTTCATAAATCGCTTTTAACACCTATTCGATTAATCACATAATAGAAGTAAATTGCCATCCATTATCGCACAATGGAGGGATGCGGCCGGCGAACAATAATACGCGTGTCCAAATGGCGAAATCGCGTGCGCGCTCCAACTCACCCACCCACCCACCCACCCGCCCACGAAACACTTTCGCAGAGATACGAAAGGTGTAGATATAAGAATCCGGAAAATATGTGTTTGGGAAGAGATCGGCCAAAACGACCCCTATTATCCAACCACACACATCAATTACGCGCTACAACTCTCACTCTTCCCCCCCCAACCCATCACGCCGTGCGCAATTTGTAATTGAAATGAAAATCACTTGATTCCAAGGAGTTGTTCTCATTCGACATCGTTTACGATCGCAAAGTGTTTGCACAACTAAACCATTTTTATTTTGTGCAAAGGTGACAAATCGCCGCAGTTAATACATGTTTGCGCGTTTTCGGTAAGATCGGTTGGTTGAGAGCTCGCTCGCTCGCACGCGCGCGCGCGCTCAACGCATTGGTTGCGCGTTAATTCAATTGACAACCGTTCGTTATGTTTGCGCATCGTAAAAACGAAGAGTGCGAGAGCGCATCGTCCACCCAGCCACCACCTGATGGCAGCGCGTCAATCATCGTTAGCGGAGGCGATAATGTCGTTTAAAGCCGGCGCATTGTTAATATGTAACGAGTCGCCGCTAATTGTTGCGACAATATTATTCTTTCCGACTCTCCTTAGCCCAACGATTTTATTTTTCTCCAACACGTCGCAAACTAGATTCTAATTTATTTACGTTTGCGTGGTTGCTCTCGCGCCTTTAGCGTGTTAATCACAACGCCGAAACGCGTTATTTAGTTGTGACAATTTGATAATGCTGGTAATTTGACATAATTTATTGCTAACGACGATGATGATGATGTATGCACCATAAAACGTTTTGTAACCAGTTTTCACGTTCGCACCCGAGCGCCGTGGCGAAGGTGTTAACGATGAAAATCAACAAACCGCGGAGAGCAGCGCGAGTAGAAATATGCGCACGTCAGGGCAGATTTCATTATGGCGGGTCGGCGTGAAACAATATCGAGTTTAACTTCTTCAATAACAATCGTTAAAATATGTCAAGTCCTGTTTGCGTTTCGCACATGATTCGCGCATAACATGACAACCTACATTGCGTTTGTTGTTGCACAGCGCCGAAATCGTCGAGCCGACGGTCGCGCAAGCCGGGCTTGGATCGCAAGCCGCGACAGGCGTACTCCGCCAAGCAGCTGGAGAAGCTGGAGAGCGAATTCAAGATCGACAAGTATCTGAGCGTCAGCAAGCGCATGGAGCTGTCGAAGGCGCTCAGCCTCACCGAGGTGCAGATCAAGACGTGGTTCCAGAATCGGCGCACCAAGTGGAAGAAGCAGCTGACGACGCGTCTGAAGATGGCACAGCGCCAGGGCCTGTTTACATCGCAGTACTTTGCGGCGGCGGCGGCGGCCGCTGCAACGTCAACGCCCGCCGGCGGTGGCGGTGGCGGTGCGCCGCCCCATCACTATTCGTCGCTGTTTGCGCCGTACTACAATCCGCTGGGGTGCGTTTTTGGTGTGCCCACCGGATTGGACGACGGCGCTAATCTCCACTTGCAGCATCTGCAGCAGCAGCATGCAAGAGAAGCGGAACTCGTACAGGACGATGATGCGGAAGTTATGCGACGAACGTAACAGGGAAATGTTCGCTTTTTATCTAGTTTACTCTGTTTACCATAATTTTACGAATTTCTTGATTCAATTTTTTGTTATATTCGACATATTAAATGAAAATTTGTCTTCATCGTGCAATTGTAATAAGGAATTGAAGGAGTTCAATACATATCAACATTGTCAATCATTACTATTAGAATAAAATACAAATTAGGAATTGGGGAGAAATATTCTGCCGCCATTTTGTATGGGTGAGAAGGAGAACAGGATTTTGATGTGCCACTGGCCCCATCTGCGCGATAACAGGGAGTTTCGTAGTTGTACATCCCTCTGGAGTTCTACATTAGGAAGTTTCCTCACATTTAATCGATACATAGCCTGCGCACGGCGAATCCAGCAAGTTAAAAGTCGTTTTCAAGATATAGTTTCAGAGTGAATCAATGAAAAGCATTGCAAGCTCTAAAAGAAAAGAAAAAACGCATAGGTAGTGCGAAGTGCGACAAACAAATTTCAAACTTAAGAGCAAACCGTTGAGAAACAGGCGTACCAACATAAAACTAGTTACAAGCGTTACCAACTCAATAAAAACAGGCGTGCCAACCTAAAACTTGTTACCAGCGTTGCCAACGCATTCCAGCGCATACCAACCGGTGCAACATGGCTGCCGATTTATAAATAGGGATTACTATTGCCAACCGTTATATTATTTAGTAATTTTTTTCTTTAAAATATAAATATTTAGCTAGATTAAGTTGTTACAAAGCTACAATTAGCCAAGTAATTCAATGGATTTGTGGGAAATTCACAACTGCACGGGATTCAATCCATAATGTGTTCTATTAATTTGTATATAAACGTGAAATATGGAAAATGTTTATTATTTTATAGCGTCGCGATCTCGAACACTTGCGCGACAGACATCGTGCATTATTGACGCATATCGCATCCCTTGTTACAACAAGTGGATCAATACATCGCTCGCGCACGCGGCGCTGGCAGCGCCCCGGTAGTCCTTCCTACCCCGGGGTATTTGCGGCACGAATACATAGTTGATTCACACTTTTTGCTTGCGTTCAACTCGCACAGTAAGACGACGGCGGTAGCACACGGCGCAGCGCACACATCATCAGCGCGGTAATGTGTTGTGATCATTACGATGTTGACATACTCGTACGTGTGTCCTCCTTTTGTCCTGCGATCCTGAAAAGCCACCAGCTGATAGCGCAATGCTGAAATAAACACCACCGCCCGCCCCTTAAAACAACCTTGTTTAAATACATAGTTCGCGGAGGTGATTTAATTAAATTTTTACTTATTTACCATTGAAGAATCAAATGGTTCAAGTGAGTTTCGAACAAATCTTACAACTAAGAAGCTAACAAGCAGAAATAATCAAATTGTTTGCAGCAATGTCGTATCCTGAATCTCACAGTGGCATTAGTCATTGGTCTCTCGATCTACAACATTCTTCTCACCGTCAAGCTGCTGTCGAAGCAGGAGCAGGACTGCTCCTCGCCGGCGGCGCATTCGATGAGCCAGTTTCAGCACTTGCATTTTCAGCCGCACCATCCTGGCGCTCCGCAGGTCGTCGAAGAAGCCCCACCGGAACCTGGCGCGCAACAGCAGCAGCATCGTGACGATCAGCGACCAGCGGAGCCATGTGATAACTACCATCGACCGGAGACGGTAAACAATCGCATTGACGCAGGCGCCGGCGATGGAGATCCATTCGCGCGGCTAAATTTAAAACTCGGCCGATGGGATAATCGCCTGCTGTATAAATTCCACGATCACTTTCTCGCCGGCGAACGCTACGCGGAGCTGAATCAAGCGTTCAGCGTATGCCTAGCAACGCAGAGCTCGCTCGATAAGCTGAGCTCGCTGATTGAGGTGAGTCGTATGTGGCATGGCGCCATATCCGCCGCGCTCTTTGCCGCCGGTGAAGAGGAGCTCAACGCGCTGCTCCTCTACGTCGTCTACATGCGACAATGCCATGAACACATCAAAGAGCGCGTCAGTTTTCATCTTGCGCTGCCGGCGGCGCACATACCCAACGCGATTACCGTCGATTTTGAAGAACTCGCCGCCATGGATTGCAACGCACCGGAAACGACGCTCAAGCAACTGACAAAGCGCGTGAGCGGCTTGACCACAAAGTGGCGCATTAAGAACCCCTACCCACAGAATCACCTAAGGAACTTGGCGCGCAAGAATTGCAACAGTCGCCATGTGTTTCTCACCGATGTGGACATCATTCCAAGTCATGACTTTGTTGAGCGGCTCGACAAGTTTCTGCTGAGCTATAAATGCGCCAAAAATTGCGCATATGTTATTCCAACTTATGAATTGGATACGCGGGTTAAGTTTCCGGCGAACAAGACGGAGCTGGTGCGCTTGGCTAACAAGGGTTTGGCGCGTCCGTTTCATCATCGGGTTTTTATCTATAATCAATACGCAACTAATTTCACAAAGTAAACTTAGCCTCTCTGCCGCGTGAGCTGTAAGATTGAGTAACACGGATTGATTGCAGGTGGCAAAATAGTAGTCATCAAGATGAAAACGTGCAAGTGAGCCATAAAGTAACCAATTTCGAGTTTCTCTACGAGCCGTTTTACGTTGCCGTCGATTCAGCACCAGCACACGATGAACGCTTCATTGGATACGGCTACACGCGTAATACGCAAGTACGTAATTGCCATGATTTATCGAAATCAAAGTTAATAAATTTTTTGTACTCTTTCAAAGGTATATGAAATGTACGTCGCCGAATACGAATTCCTCGTCTTGTCGCCAATCTTCACCGTGCATTGGGGTCTGCAGGTGAAGCGCAGCCGACCGCCTTGGCGCGAACATCAAAATAATCAAAATCGGAAGCTGTTTGAAACTTTCAAACGCGAAGTATTTGCACGCTATAAAAAAGATCCGCTACATATGATCTCGCAATTGCGAACTGTTTAAAGTTAACATGGCAAACACTTCAGCGACATGAAAACACCCAATTTGCGATATTTAATTGTAATATGGATGGCTTGACGGTGCCAAAGTCTTTATTTTCTACTTTCAGAATAAACATCTATTGATTATAATGTGTCCATTTCTTTTTCGAACTCTTTTAGTAAAGTGGCAATTTTTGCTAAAATTCTAACGAATCGTGTCAGCTAGGTGAGAAAATTTAGTTGATTTAATAAAATATCAATCGCCGCGCGACCAACGCACAGCTTTTTAATTCATTCATTCAGGTTGTTACAAGTATTTAATTTATTTTGCATGCTTAACGATTTTGATGTTGGTTATTCGATATTGGTAAATATTCTTTGCTTCGGCATTAAAATGAACAGGAGTTTTTAGGAAAATAGTGAATTATTAGTAAATTAGCGGTAATTCGTGTTTGAATAAGAGCAGCTCTTTGGCTTTCTACTGAGGGGTATTTGATTTCCGGAAGTGGGATAGTTTCGCCACAAATCAACATTGAAAATTTGGTGTTTTTTACTTTTTGCGATTTTGCCCTTACAAAATGGCCCATATCTTCGAAACGAAGGCCGGTAGCGACGCGTACTCAACGGCGTTGGAAAGAGCAGCTCTTTGACTTTCCAATTTGATTTTCGCAAGTTTAATAGTTTCGTCACAAATCGACATTGAAATTTTAGAATATTTTAACTTTTTGCAATTTTGCACTTACCAAATAGCCCATATCTTCGAAACCAAGGGCGCTAGAGACGCGTACTTAACGGCGTTGGAAAGAGCAACTCTTTGGCTTTCTACTGAGGTGTATCTCATTTTCGGAAGTAGTATAGTTTCGCCACAAATCGACATTGAAAATTTTGTGTTTTTTGACTTTTTCCGATTTTGCCTTTACAAAATGGCCCGTATCTTCGAAACGAAGGGCGGTAACGACGCGTACTCAACGGCGTAGGAAAAAGCAGCTCTTTGGCTTTCTATTGAGGTGTATCTCATTTTCGGAAGTCGGATAGTTTCGCCACAAATCGACATTGAAAATTTTGTGTTTTTTGACTTTTTCCTATTTTGCCCTTACAAAATAGCCCGTATCTTCGAAACGAAGGGCGGTAACGACGCGTACTCAACGGCGTTGGAAAGAGCAGCTCTTTGACTTTCCAATTTGATTTTCGCAAGTTTAATAGTTTCGTCACAAATCGACATTGAAATT
>JARJDR010010789.1:0-14979 GCA_030264135.1 Myllaena sp. GC000078 | reverse complement strand
CCGCGCAGCACTCGACCGTTCATTCTATGGTTAATGTCAATCTAATGGCTTTTAAATATGATAAATGTTATTCATTTCCAACATCAAACTATTTATTTCTTGCTTCATAAATAGGCATGTAACTGGCATGAATTAATAATTGTTAAATATATTTATATCCAGTAGTATTACTTACCTACAATTGTGTAGAATAGAAGTAATATGCAGAACGATAATTACTAAAAATAAAACAACAAACATTGATATACTACTTAACTTACTTCCGTATTCTTTTATACTTCTCGGCGTCGCAGGCGATACATTCAAGTTTCCATTAACATTTTCCGATTGCCATCGGTTTGCCATGTGGGTGTTTTTCTTGTATAAATAAACTACAAGTGCGTGTGCGTTCGTGCGTGCGTAACGAACCAATGATCCGATCCGAAAAGCTATTTTCGTGCACATTAAAATGCATTAGTGTAGTATATTACCGCCCGCACGCATTGCAATGCACTTTACTATACTATAGCAACAAATACAATTTTCGGGGTTCATATTATACGAAAATATCTGGAGAATAAATACATTTCAATAAGTTCCTTGGGGATAATCGAAACACTTCAACTTCAAAGACTTATCTTCTTCGGCTTTCATCCTAAGAACGTACTAGAGAATAATTACGAAAATCAATCAAAATGATTTGCGCAGTCACGTTCGGATTCGGATTCAAAACGAGTCCATAGTGCTTGAAGATAAAGTCGGAAGCGAATTAAATTCGGCACAAAACGCATCCGGAATATATTAAAATAAATTACTGCAGCGACCAAAAAATGTAAATGCAGGTGTAATCCCATGAAATACTGATAAGAATTTGCTTCATTGTTTTTCCCTTTGTTTTCGACAATCATCAATAAACACAATTGTAAAAAAAAACAAATATGGAAAGCTTGTGAATTGATTCTCGATAACTGCCTATTATTTATTTGTGAAAAAATGTGGCTCACGATAAATAATTTGCCTGAATGGAAATCAATCAGGCTTGTTATTGTTCTGAGGCAATCAAACAGCAATCAACAGGAAATCAAGGAAAATCGATGTCGAAGGCGAAGGACAAGAGGCAAAAACAAATCGTATTTGTGTCAGGTGCACATTAATTACTTTTTATCGAATCTCTGCCGCGTGGATAAATAATGCAAACAAAAAAGATTGCCCCATTTCAACGGGAAACTAATCGTTTATTTCTTGTTCCGATGAGTATATTGTACTCTTCGTACTATGTTGAAAGAAGCTATAATTTGCAATTATGAAACGGAGGTAAATATTTTTCACGTCAGACACCTGGAGAGAAAGCCAAAAAGCGTTTGGCGGGGTGCCAAAGGAAAAACTATATGTCCGAAGAATATTACCACTGCTGGCGCACTGGCGTAGAAGAACAATGCACCAGAAGCGGTGCCTGCACACCGGCTGGCAAACTACACGTACTATATCGAGCGCAACGCATCAATCAACGTTCGGAAATGTTATTCCGGTGCCGGTGCGCATTTCGGCCACGATTGCAGATAAATTGGTCGGCAATTTTTTATTCGTCAGCGCCGTGGAAATTTTGTTTAATCGGGGCGATTGTATAAAATTTTCGCCATATGGCAATCAATTGCTTTCGAAATACTTTCCAATGTGAAAATACATTGTTTCAGAGGTTTCAACTTATGCGCAATAACTTTTGAATAATAAGAGGAAAGCGACCGTGGAAATAAATAGTTTACATAACGCTGTTGTCAGAAATACAATAATTAACGTGAATAACAACCGATAAGCTTGCGTTCTGTCCTAGATATGAAACGAATTCACGGTGTGCAATAAACGATGTACTTGTTTGTTTATGGGTAGATTTTTATGCGAATATAGATAGGGATAGAATGAAACGAATACCAAAGCGTATTTAGTTTTAGTATTCGGTTACTGCTTGTTGCGTGCTAAAAATAAGGTTTGATTGATCTGCAGAAAATGCTGCCGGCGTTGAGGACGTCGACGACGACGACGGCGACGTGAGCGATGCCACCGCGACTGTCGGTGCGCCGCTTCTTCCTCTGCCTCGTGGGCTGCGGCGCTCTACTGCTGGTGCTCGTCATCTACAACCATCGTACCAGCTACCTAGGTCCCTCTGGAATCGGCGATACAGCGTTTGGTGCATCGCAATCCGCCTATGTCGAAGAGCATCCTGGTGAGGAGACCGGCGTGGTTCCGGCAGCCGTATGGGATGCACGCCTTTATCCAACGGGCCGCCGCGAGGACCAAGCCACTGTTCACAAGCAGAAGGCGTGGTTTTTCTCCGGCGGGAGTGAGTTCCCTGAGAAGAGTGTTGGCGCCGCGCACAAGCTCTTCCCGTATGATGATCCCTCTGATCGCATACCCGAGCAGCTCATGTATCTACCTGATGATTTCGAAGGTACTTTAACACTTTTACTTACATCATTTTAAGTGGTTGTGTAATGTGATTGATCTCCTGCAGGATATGATAGTCCGGAGAAAGTGATACTAGCGTACAACGGGCTGGGGCAGTGGGACAAAAAGGCCGGCGGCGGCGCGTTCCACGGCTGCCCGGTGAATCGGTGCGCGCTCACCGATGACAAGGCGCGCGCCGGTGATGCCGACGCCATCATCTACAAGGATCATTTCTCGCATCCGGGCGTTGTGCGGCCGCCGCAGCAGATTTGGCTGCTCTACTTCCTCGAGTGTCCGTACCACACGCAGAACATCAAGTACGCGGATGTGTTCAACTGGACGGCAACGTACCGCCGCGATTCGACGCTTGTCGCACCCTATGAGCGGTGGACTTATTTCGATTCCAAGGTGAGTTTTCCAACTCTAATTGGATAATGGTCGGTGCTGTGTTGGAAGAGGTGGCGATAAGTGGCACGTATCCTATTACCATCCGTTTACAATATCTTGGTGGACGGGTATCAATGTGAACAGCTCATTAAGCAATCGGATAATCTCCCTCGCTGCGATTTTCTATCTAATTTAATTTCTAATTCTCATATATAATAAAGTTATTTTTAAACAAACTCAAACCGTTTACTTTTAATAAAGTTTGTGTTCATTTTATTTATTATTCATGCAGCGTTTGCAAAATTTCTATTATAAACAATTTACACTACAAACATAAATCGTTTCCAACATAAATATTAATAAGGTAAAATTGGGTAAGATCGAAGCGGTTTTTGCTAAGTTCAACTTTAACTTAGGTTTTAAAAAATGATGAACAATTGAGATAAATTTGGTCATTATCGATCTTGCCCGTTTGCGATCTTACCCCATTTCACCTCATTACTTACTTATAACAGTCATGGTGGAGGCGCCAGGAAATTAATTTTAATTATGGCAATTTACCTAAAACAGATCAGGCAAAAGGTGCAGAACTTTAACTACGCCGCCAACAAAACGAAGAAGGTCGCATGGTTCGTATCGAACTGCGGATCGCGCAACGGACGACTTGCATACGCACGTGAACTCGCCAAGCACATCTCCGTGGACATTTACGGCACGTGCGGACCACTACGCTGTCCGCGCCACGACAAAGCGTGCTTTGAGCTGCTCGACCGCGACTACAAGTTCTACCTGGCGTTCGAGAACTCCAACTGTCGCGACTACATCACTGAGAAGCTGTACGTAAACGGCCTGGGGCACAACGTACTACCGATTGTGATGGGCGCCCGCCCGGAGGACTATGAGCGCAGCGCACCGGAAGGCTCATACATCCATGTGGACGAGTTTGCTGGGCCCGCTGAGCTCGCTGCCTACTTGCACCGCCTCGACCAGGACGATCGCGCCTATAACGCGTACTTCCGCTGGAAGGGCACCGGCGAGTTTGTCAACACGTACTTCTGGTGTCGGCTGTGCGCGATGATGCATGCGCCGCTCCAATATCGGCACTACGACGATGTGAATGAGTGGTGGCGCGGCGCCGGTGTCTGCACGGCGAAGTCGTGGCGCAATAGCGAGACGTGAGTGCCGAGGACAAGCTTACAAGCAACGTGAATTGATTGAGGAATGAGGATGAAGGACAAAAAAGACATTGATAAATGATGAATTAATTATGACTAAAATGATGCGCACTAATTTTCTAACATATTTGTTATCATATTTCGATGGAGGCGAGGATTGATTGTATGAGAGAGTGAGGTGGCGTTGCGCAGCTTGAAACTGACTTCCGCATTCCGCATTGTTTTGTAATTAACAACGACGGCTGCGTAATGCAAGTGCATGAAGGGAGTAATCATCCGTATGGGAGAAGAGCTCATACATATTAGTTGAAGCCGTATTTATGTGGTTGGATGTGGCGATTCGTCGCCATCCCCCTGACCGAAATCTGTTATTGTATACAAATTACAAATATTATAAATGAATTAAACAAACAAAAAAGTATTAATGTGATCGTAACGCAAGTTGAACGTTTTACAAAATAGCATGTTGTCTCTAGCGACGTAAACAAAGTAAGCAAACAATAAAACGAAGCAAACGAAGAGAAATCCAGAATCACACTAACTACATACTGACCACTAAAACCTAATACTATGTGTAAACATTGAAGACGAAAGAAATTGGCACACTTTTGAGTATTTTGTTGTGATAATAACTCATTGCTATAAGTTATATTTATTTGTATATATATTATATAATTTTAATATGGCACAAACATAAGCGGATGGATGGGGAACGCCGTTCCACAACACAACTCAAACAAAATCGCAATACATATTCAAAGAAAATTAATGAGGAGTAGGAGGAGAAAAGCACAAACATTTTCATTACATTTCCTTAAGATGGGTGCGTATTGCACTTGACATACATTTGATTACACCAGCATTGCATTTCTTCACTTCAATCTGAGTAATTATTGCATTCTTTTCACGTGGTATCCATATTAATTCGATAAACACTATTGCGTTGCAATGCCACAAAGGAAAACGTTACAACACAATCAAAAACCAGACACTTTCATAAAACAATTACTACGAGCATTTAAATTTTAAACAAGTCGTTTTTTGATCATATTTTGTATAAATATTGTCATCGATGGTTGAACGTTCGTATTTTTCATTTCTGTAAATAATGTATGTACTATCGAACGATGTGCACGTTATATAAATAAATACAAGTAAAAAACCTAGTTAGTGATCGTTAAGTTATCGTAATACAATTTATGCATTGAAGCGCACGCGTTGATTTTTTAGACGGCTTGCAAATGCATTTGTTTTGTCGTTATGCTTTCCATCTTCATTTGATTTACACTAAACAGCACAAACAGCTTCTAACGACGTTCAAACTTAACACATTCACATTAGTATATGTATATAACGCATTTGTAACATTTCTTTCTCTTTTTTGTTTTCATTTGTCTTCTAACGAGATTAATTTCGATATCTAGTTGTCTTTGTTTCAAAGAATCCGTTATCAATACGAACGTAATCATTGATTACACGCAATTTTGCTTACTAGACATTTAAATATTCGAACAGAACACACTAGTTTGACTAATCTAGTATCAGCATTTGTCGATTAATATGACAATAAATTCATATTTAGTTATTGTACATCTTCAAAATTCAATCAGAAAAGGAGTGCGTTATGTTTGCCTTTGCCACTTGCATGGCACCCTGTACAAGTAAAACTATTTAAAACATTATTAGCAATGTCAATGTAAATACACAAAAAAAAACAAGAAAGTGATCAAGAAGACAAACGCATAATTGAGTATTAAAATGGTTGCAAAAGTCATCCTCTTTCTTATAATAATACGATATATGTATATGTATATGGTATACATTGGAAGATACTAAGGATAAGCTTTCGATTTGTCGGTCTACGATATGCACTTATGAGTAATATGTATAATGGATTCGTTTATGTTCGTGAGAGATATGTATTAGCGATGGTCGCTCATGGGCGGCGGCGGTTGATTCACCCGGCCGGGAATATCCTGGTTCAATTGCGACGCTGTCACCGATCGCGTCTGCAGCGTGGTGGTGGTCGCACCCGGCTCCTCCAGCAGCTGCCGGAGCCGTTGCAACTGCGCCTCCAATTGACGATTGTGATCCTCAAGAATCTGCATGCGTGCCTCCAGCCGACCCTTGTGCTGGCGCAACAGTCTTGCCTCCGCTACTACATCATGCTGCGCCGGCATTGGCTGCGGATTCGATCCACGCTGCAGCTGCTCGTATTCCTGACGCAGAGCCGTATTCTCTGACTCTAGCTCGCGGATCATATCCTGCAGCTCGGCGCGCTGCTCTTCGTCGATAACCAGCATCAACTGTCCCGGACTCGCCGGCGCACCCTCCAGCGAATGGCACAGATCGGCGATCAGCCGATGCTCGTCCTCCGGCGACGCGGCGCGCAACTCCACCTCTGCCAGCCGGCTCGCGTAGATCTCCAGCCGCGAGTGCATATCGTTGTGCTGCGGCGATGCGATCGGACTCTCAAGCTCATCGCCTTCGAGGACGGAGCGCACCGGCAGGTAGCCGACACGCGGATGCTTGACAAAATGCCGCTTGCTCTTAAACTTGTTGCGTAGCGCCTTGGTGAAGTCGCGCACGTCCTCCACGGACGTGGTGGCCGCACAGTACTCGTGCATCGGATGCGACAGCTTGTGGCCCTTGGTGAGGCGGCCGGAGAAGAAGCAGCTCTGGCACATATCAAAGTTGAAGCATTTCAGGCAGCGGTAGCGCAGCCCGACGATCGGATACTGCTTGCAGGCGTTGCACTTTGCTTGGTGCTTCGCCGATTCGGCGGCGGCAAGGCGATGCAGCACCGGCAGCCAGACAAGCGATTGCGGCTCCTGCTTCAACCAGGCGAGGAAGTGCGTCGCTTCGAGCTCCTCGCGCTCGCCAAGACAACTACGCACGCTGGGCTCGATGTTGGAGCCGCCGAATGCGGCCACTTCGCCGAGTTGGCGTGGCACCTGCAGCACGTCGTGCAACAGTAGACCCAACTTGCGTTGGTCGGCTTTCTGCTGCAGGTCGGCAATGAGCCGGAAGAGATAGCGATACTTATCCTCAAGATGCCCCTTAGCCAGCAGAATGAGGCCCACTTTGAAGCTCAACACGCGAATTTGTCCCGTCCGCTGGCTGTCGTAGACATTCAGCACCCAATTAAGGGCCATGTCGACGCACAGAGGCACGTCGATCATGTTCGGATTCTGCTGCGCGGTGCTGTTGAAGAGCGAGCGCAGCACCATCATCATGTCGGTGACGTCCAGCAGGCGATCGTTTTGTGCGCGCAGCCCGTGCACGTCGAACGATTCCGAAGCGCAGGTCAACGTGACCAAATCGAAGGAGAGCTTCTTTTGTATCGTGCGTAATTTGAGCGCCGTGCGATAGGCAGAAAAGCGCACTTCGTTGAGCTGCAGCAGCAACAAAGCCAGCTCCAGCATATGCGGATGATCCCAATGCGTTGTCTCCGTGCTGTGATTAATGTAGTAAGGTACTTTGTTCGGAGTGGTCGCGCGTTCCCACGGCGCCTGCACGCTGGATGGCCCCGGCGAGAGCTCACCCTGACAGGCGCTCATCAACACTTCACGTCGCTCGCGAATAGCCGCCTGCAGTGCGCGGCAACGAGCCGAGCAGTCCTCCAGCTGATTCGCAGCCGACGCCGGCAGCGAATTGCCCAGCATCGATGCCTGATTGCGAGCTTCCTCGAGCGAGCGTTGCAGCGGCGGCAGTTGCTGCTCCAGGTTACGGAGGCCTGTTAGCAAATCTCGCGCCTCCGAGGCGTTGCGGGGTCCACTCCAACTTAGCGTCGCCCGCTCTAGTCGCGCCACCGCCGCTGACGATTCCTCCAGCGTCGTCGATAACTGTTGAAGTTTCTATGTTAAATCAAATCATTAATATTACGCTAAGCGTATTTGCAACGCTGACTTACGACATTGTTCTGCTCGAAACGCGACGCCAACTGATCGGAGCGATCAATCAGCGCATTCCACTTATCGCTCAGTTTCACCAACTCCCGGCGCAAATTGCGAGGCAGTTCTCCGGACGGCTCACCAGCAACAAATTGCCGCGCCGACCGCAAACTGCTCTCGACCATCGGCCGCTTGTCCTCCAGCTGCTGGCGAAACGCGCGATGGTCGTCCTGCCGCGACGCAAGCCCCAACTCCGTATCCTTGCGAATCACCCATTCGGTGAGCTCGCGCAGCGACAGCAGCAGCGCGTTCCAGTACTCCGTGTTGTGTTCCAAGCGGTTGCGCAGCTCCATCGTGCGCGATTTCAGCGCCTGCCAGCGACGCTCCATTTCGTCGCCGCGCAATTGCAGCATCAGCGCGTCCTCCGGCGCCAGGGTGCCAAGCAAAGCAAGACTAGAGGTTCGCAGTGCTTGATGAGTAGTTGATTGTCTATCAATATCAGCCTGCAGCTCCTTCAGATCGAGCGCGCCGCGCCGTGAGTCGCTATCCGTCTCGAGCGACTCCAGCACCGACTCCACCTCGCTGAGCCACGCGAGAAACTTGTCCAGGGAGCGATCGAGGTTCTGCAGTGAGCTCATCGCCGCGTGCAGCAGCTTGCCGCGGTTGACCACGCACGCGTCCAATCTTGTGTATAATTGAGTTACATCGGACACAGCCTAAACGCAAAACGATGTAAATCACCGTGCATAATGGGGGGATAACAGGGGGATAAAATCATACCTTCTTGAAGCGGCTGGTGTCCTCGTGCTGATGCATCACGATGCACTTCTGCGCGAGCTGCTGAAAGTTCTCCACCTGCAGCTTGAACGTGTGCAGCTCGGCGTGGAAGCCCTTCTGCTCGCGCAGCTGCAGCTCGAGCACATCGGCGGTGTGGCCGACGGGGGCCATCTGGCCGAGCCGCTTCTCGAGCCGCTGCAGCCATGTATCGATGTCGTGCTTCTTCTGCTCGAAGAGCTCCTCTTTGGTGCGCTGCATGATGCTGGTGGACGCCGTCGGAAGGAAGAAGACTTGGTGCCTTGGTGGTCAGTGTAACATCTTTTTGGTCGCGTACTAATGGATAAGTAATGTTTTGTACACAAATTGTTGAGGGCGATGACTTGTCGGATGTGGGCCTTTGCCTTTGCTACGCGGAACTGACACACGCATAGGGCGGCAAGATCAATGTGAGTCTTTTTGAAGGGTCGATGACCGCATATGTTTTTTTCTTCCTCTATTTACCACTTAACTTCATCTTAATCCCAATCTAACTGCTGACAAAGTGTATACACATACTGCCGCTTCATTTTATGCATCATACATTAATTGAGAATATTAATTATAGAAAATATTAAGGCAAGTCATAAAAAAAAACAAGGAAAAGGAAGTAGATGTCGCAAATATTCTACAGGGAATTCCAGGTACAATATTTAAAAACATGTATTATTATTGGATTCAATCTATTTCAATTTGACAATTTGTTACAATATTGATTCATTCATTTTAACCGATCGACAATATTTTTTAGATAATTTTAGATAATATAAATAAGACACGTTCGGTGTTTACCTACACTAACAATAGATTCTAAAAAACATTCCTCTAGGGGATTTAGAAGTTTCGTTCATTATACAGAAGATAGACAGAATATACATAGAATAAAACTTATTAAAGTACATAGAAAATTAAAAAATCCGCGTTACCGGGACTATTATAAAATATCCAACACGTTCGATAATCATTTCGCCGCTCTTTGTTTCATGTCTTGCGCTTATACCACCACTTACGGAGATCGTTTCCCATGGGCGCTGGGCCCCCATGACTGGATTTTAATACTGATTGGATCCAATCATGCCCCCGAGCTTATCATAAGCGTAGCGTATTTTATCGAACAAACTAGTGGAGCAGCCATTGGCTTCGATCGATTCGAAACGGAAGGTACGGAATGACTTATCTGGGTCAATATAGCTGATGGCAGCCATCAACGGACACATGATGATCTTCGAATGATCGCTGAAGTTGATCTAAGCAAACAAAAAGGGATAATATTAGTCACAATTCACATTAGACTTGTTGATGTAGCATACCTGAATTGTACCATTGTTTAATTGCATGAGCACGCCGGAGGTGGATCTGCACCATTGGTGCAAGTGTGGAATACGCGAGAAGGTATCCGGTGCTTCGCGCACCACGGACGCACCCGCCTTGATCAAATGCTCCTTCATGTAGCGGCTGAAGTACGACAGCAGCTTCATTTTTTTCTCGAGGGTTGGCGGAAACTCATCGACAGTCAAGTAAGTCTCCTCCCCGTTCTTCTCGATATAATGCACATTACTATAAAAAATAAGCTGTTAAGTTACAGTCGTAGGTTCACAGAAGGGAGTCTTACATTGCGTTTGGCAAGAGAATCAATTTCGTGGAATCGTTGAACATCACACCAACACTCTCGTCGCACAGCTGATAGCCAAAGCCGTACTTATCGGAGTAGTCCACCCACTTGGAGATCCAAACCAGCGGCTGCGCAGCTGGATCGGACATCTCATCGCCGTAGTTCTGATTGCGCGCCGGTTTCGTCTGCAGCACGTCGCCGAGCATCTTGCGCAAGACGACCAGGTTGTCCTTCGGATCGAAGTCGCGATTCACCTTGTAGTCGCTGGTGATGCCGCTTGCAGCCACCGAATTGCGATGCTTGGCCGGTGAATTCACAGCCATTGCTTGATCTCCTGCAAAATCAAACTTCATGAATATATATGTAAATGAAAACCGATGACAAGCTTTACCATTGACTTCAACCAGTGGCTTGCGAAGAGTCTTCTCGATCTGATCGAAGCGCGGTGCCATCGTAAGGCAGCTGCTGGGCAACGACAACGGTGTGAAGCCGCTGAAGAACTCGTGTACGCCGATGGAGCGTATCTTCGGACGCTGCTTGGGCTCCTGCTGCAGCATCAACATGATCAGTTGCTTGGCAGTCTCTGAAATGTTGTGGGTCAGCCTGCAAACACATTAATAACGATGTTAAACACCTCGGCTTCTCACCATGACACCTATCAATTACTTGTAATCGCATTTCTTGATTTTGTTGTAAGTTTCACGCAGAGTAGTAGTTTCGAACGGCGGCCTTCCGACGAGTAGCGTGTACAAGATGCAGCCCAATGACCAGATGTCCACCTCAAACGAGTGGCCCTTCTTGGTGAGAATCTCGGGCGCGATGTAGTTAGGTGTGCCGCAGAGTGTCTTCTTGCGTTCGCCATCGAACTCAATTTTCGCTGCCAGACCAAAATCCCCGATCTTCACGTTGAGCTCGTCGTTAAGAAAAATATTGCCCAGTTTCAAATCGCGATGAATAATGCTGTTGCTGTGCAGATAATCGATACCAGTGATGAGCTGCTTCATGTAGAAGCGAGTCTCCGGCTCGGTGAGTGTTTTACGACGCTTGTGAAGCTCCATCAATGACTGGAGGGCACGAAACAAGAAGCTATTACTATCACGACATAATATCTAGCATGTGAACTTACACGACGGCGGCATAACTCGAGAACCACGTAAATATTGTGTATGTCCTCAAAGAAGCCATAGAAGCCAACCACATGTTTATGCTTGAGCGACTGATGGATTGCAATTTCTTGGGTCATCTTATCACGCTGGTTCTGCTTTTGCAAGAGTGTCTTTGACACAATCTTGCCAGCATAAACCTTGCCATTGGTGTCTGTTATCTCATAGCACTTGGCAAACCCTCCCTTTGAACAATTAAATAATATCAAACATGTGGTCCTATTATACTCTCAAGAAAAAAAAGCACAATGCAAACTTGCTCCTCATATTAACATAGCATTACGCATTCAAATGGAACTGTTCTCACGAAAAGAATAATTGAGGAAAGCACTCACCTTGCCGAAGAATCTGCCCTTTGTGTAAGTCATTTTCGTATTAGAATCGTAGATCTTGTCAGGAATGACCGTGCTATCTTTCTCCTCGCGAGACATTTTGCACAACGCGCTGGTGAATTATTTATAAATGATAGTAATATGGAGAATCACGTTGTTTAACACTATTTGATAAGCACAAGCGTATATGAGTAGCAACGTTTCGGCGGTGTGCTTCGGGTTCTGGCTCTGCCCGAGATCGACCAAAATGGTGGCTGCTGCACTTCTGCAAGGGCGATCGAGGCGATTCAAAGAGCCGACCCGACAACGTGTTTTGACGGTTAAACCCGTTTTAAATGCGTCCTGCCTGCGCATGCGTCGCCGTTTGATCTAACCGCTTTTTGCAACTGTCAAGCGAAGGGGGAGGAATCTCAATGCGATAGATAGCACAACGACCGGTAGTTCTGTGCTGCAGCACCCGTAGCGCTAGAGTCTTGGGTGGCGGGATTTTCAAATGATGGCTTCAGTGGCTTCAGTCCATGCCAGTAATGATGCCAGTCCATGCTAACGCATAGTTCTGTGCTGCAGCACTACTAGGAAACTGGCGCTGTATGCTACCGCATAGTTCTGTGCTGCAGCACTGATAGGAAACTGGCGCTAGTGTGGCGTCAAACAGCGCCAGTTTCCTAGCAGTGCTGCAGCACAGAACTACGCCAGTCCAAACCAACGTCGCCTATGTAGTTTCCTATTTCAGCTGTTGTTTACCTTTATGCCCTTTATGCACATAACCACAAAATTTCTTTGATACCATTGTTTGATACTAACTTTAAAACCATGGACTTTAACTATTAATTATACAATTAAACAAAATGAGTAGTCAACTGGCGCCTAGCAAAAGCACAGTGTATCTTTCAAATTTCCCCTATGATCTGAAGAACAACGATCTACATAAGCTGTTCGAAAAACATGGTAAAATCGTAAAGTAAATTTAGCTTTCTAGTGATTTTTTCATATTTCTACATTATCTTTTGCAGGGTGACCATTGTAAAAGATAAAGTAACGCGAAAAAGCAAGGGAATCGCTTTCATTCTATACCTCAACGCCCAAGATGCGCGGACATGTGTGGAAGCCACCAACATGAAGGAAATGTTTGGTCGAACAGTGAAAGCCAGTATTGCCAAAGATAATGGGAGAAGTGCTGAATTTATTAGAAAGAAAGTAAGCATACCATTTCATTCTTTCTTACATTCATCTTCTTTCACATTGACTTTATTTTCATTTAGTTATATCCTGATAAGAGTTTCTGCTATGAATGTGGTGAGGAGGGCCATTTGAGTTATAAATGTTCCAAGAATATCCTTGGTGAGAGGGAGCCGCCGCCAAAGAAGAAAAGGAAAAGAAAGACTAAGAATGCATCAACATCACAAGTGGGAAGTAATGTGGAGGGTGAGGAGGACTGTGAAGGTGGAGAAGAAGAAGATGATGAGACATCAGACAATGAAACATTGAGTGCTGCAATTGCAGCTGAGGTAGATATGTTTTAAAAAGGTTTTTGGGGTTGTCTCAAATTTGGTTTTTAGCAAGCTAAACAGGAGTTGGTGGAATATCAGGAGCGGGTTACATCTGGACGCTATGAAGATGCCAAGAGGATTGCAGTTCCAGAGAGGAAGAAGATCAAGAAAAGTACTTATTTTAGTGATGAGGAAGAGAGTGATTAAAGTTATTCTCCTTTAGATAATTGCATGAAATACTGTAATAAAATAAGATTATAAAGATTTCCTAATGTTAAATTCATGTGTGATATTCTGTTTATAAATAATTTTAAGCATTAGTACATTTATTTTGTTTTATGGCCATATTTGTATATATTTAAGTGTTCATTAATGAATATTTGGGAGTTGAGCTATTTTGTTTACATAAAATCAATACATAATGATGAATTGAACTAAATCCGTCAATGAATTACATGCAATAAACCACATGAATGGAATTGCATAGAATAATATTATTAGATTTGGTACATGAAAGCGGATCAATTAAAAGCGTCTCGACGATGGCGGTTAACAACTCCTAGGGGGAAAAAGTATAATATGTTGTGTAATAATTCCGATGGAAAGTAATTCTATTGGAAAATTGGCTGACAGGGGGTGGCGGCGGCGGCGTGGCGCAGCGCGTGCGGATTGGGGATTGGTGCCCGCACGCACGTGCAAACTCCGAGGGGATTGAGCGAAACCGCGCAACTGGAAATTATATTAAAGTGTTCCATCTCTACGTGTTATATCTATCTATGTGCCTTCGCCATCCGCAGCAACGGCGGCGGCGGCAACGAATCATCTCCCTGCGGCTTACTGCACAAAACAAAGTTACATTTCGTCGGCACAAATTAAATTTTAACAGAACGTAATTGAACGCCGCTGCCGCTGCCGCTCTGCTACTGCCGCCCGCGTGTATACACCGTTCGCTTTATATAGAACGCGCGCCCGGAATGTGCGCGCGTATTTTATGCTTAATACATACAGGAACCGCAAATAATTGTAACCCTTTTCGCCTTCCTCCTCGCTTCGATCAACAGATAATCCAAATTCGCGCAGTTGAAGGGTTGCTACGTGCGTACGTGGCACGTAAGTATGTATGAATAAATTGCTCAGCTATTCAAGCAGGGTTCGCGTTTCCCTCATACGCAACCTGATTGAATGTCTATTTACTACCATCAAAATATCTTCTTTTTTAACAAATAGAATTGCATAAGGTGAAGTGTGGTAAGATCGTAGACGGGGCAAGATCGATATTGACCAATTTTATCCCAATTGTTCATCATTTTTTTAAAACTAAGGTGCAGAATGTAGCACTGATTTAGTACGAAGCGAACTAACGAAGTGCCTTTGATTTACAAGCAGATTTCTTCGTGTTATATGCTTTGCAAAAGACGAAAATACTCAAGTTGGACATGACTTAGAACGTGCGCTCAAATTGTTGGTTATAATCTCGATTTTGAGCTAAATTTTGGTAAGTATGAAGAAAAATAGTTATACTTTATGCTCAAGAAAGAAATTCTGTTGGGTTGATATTTTCTAAGAAATCCATTGGTGCGATCATACCTCATATTTTGAGGATGTCGGGAAAGATCGCAACATAATGCTAAGATTATGGCGCGACCGTTGTCCGTACGAAATTATTGAAATAAAGTCGCGCCGTTTTGCTGAG
>JARJDR010010787.1:0-21261 GCA_030264135.1 Myllaena sp. GC000078 | reverse complement strand
TCGCCCGCGCGCCTCCGCACCATGGCCAGACTATTTCCTGGCACCATGCAAGAGAAATCGTTAGCGCCCGAGTGGCAGAGAAGGCAGAGTACTTATTATAATTCTCAAGACGTTTGTAACCTCTTTACGTGGACATTTTTCGCGACGATATCTTCTTCTTGACTACTTTTTTATATCTATTTATTCGACATTTTTTCTTCTCCTTCTCCCGCGCGCGCGTGTTGGTCGAGTGGAATTTAAGTGAGTGTGCGAATCTATTAAAGCCTCATTCCCGTAGTAGTCGACTGGCGCGCGGTGATTCAAAGGCGAAAGGCGAAGATGCGAAGATTTAATGATTCACCGCCCGCAAAAAACTGGGTACTTGACAGGTGGGCGAGAAGAATAAAAGCAGCCGTGGAGGGCGTGGATGACATCGTTCTTTCTTCTCTTGGTTCTCTTGGCTCGTTGTTCTATTTACTGTTTTACGTGATTTTTTCTATCCTGCCAATCGAACGAACGAACGAACGAACGGAGGTGGAGATTGCCCACCGCCTGGCTGCAATCCGATGGGATTCGTAAATCGTTTTCTAATCGTAAAACTCTTTCAAGCAGAAAAAACGCTAAGCTCAGTAGTCAGTACGCGGCGTTAATCTATGGTGTTTCTCCTCCTACGACTGAAAAACTCTTCTTGCGCTTGCTTTTCGCGATTGCGAATGGCGAATTGCCGTTTTTGATTTCGCATATAAATTAAATCAATTGAAAGAAGGATGCTGCAGTTGGAACGCAACGAACGAAAATTCATTTCGTGAGACATTCGCCGAAACGTCGACAGATTCGTTTAAATTGCTTATTATCGCAGTCGACGTCGTCTTCGAATAATGCATTCGCTGCTGCTGCTGCTGCTGTGCCCCGATTGCGATCAAATAGTACGATAGTTCCCCAACGAATGTAAATTAACCGTTCTTCTTCTTTCTCGTGTTGTGCCTGCTAAATTGAATGAAGTATTATTCAAGACATTCGGGGTCAACCATCCCTTGTCGCTTTTCATTCATTTCATTCAATACGCTGCGCATTATTTACATTAATAACCATTCGGTTCAATGCTCTGCCGGCCTCCGCGAACCGACGACAATAATAATCATCGTTCGTTCGCTTGACAATGACATTATCAAATTGTTCCTTTTTTGCTTCTTGCGGCTTGCACAACAATTTCTTATTTTCTTTGCGCTCGTCACGATTTTCCAGCGGCGGCTCTGAGGGGAGCATTATCATCGTGCGACCCGTGCACGCCGTGCGCCGCAATCTAAATCGCCATCTAAACGACGCATAAAATGCATCCTCTCCTCCTTCGCACGAAATTGCATCTCGTGCGCGCGTGGCGCCGAGAGAGCCTATGTGCATTGCACACAATATATGTGCCTTTCTACACCATTTCCTTCTTCTTCGCCGGGCGCGGGCGCCATCCTCTTCACCTACGTATTTATATGTATGAATGTTAAAGAAAATAAGAAAGGAATGAGCAACACTGTCGACTATATCAGCGCACCAGAAGAAGAAGAAGAAGAAGAAGACGCGGAAGAAGGTGAAATGTGCAATTTTCGGGCTGGGTCATACGAGAGTACAAGGGGAATGAATGCGGATCTTCTTCTGCGGGTGTTTGTTCAAGTGACTTGCGAACACACCGCAGCGCAACCATTTGTTCTCATGTTTTATTATTTGTCTTGTTCTCAAAGAATCCTTCCTTTCTTTCTTTCTTTTCTTGGTAGATATTTTTAAGTTTTAAACTGGTAACGCTTTCTCTTCGATCATAACATAACTCGTTGTCGCAATTTTAAATAAACGCGTCGTTTCGGTGTCTCGGTGTCATCGACGTCGTGGGACGAATGCCACGGGAGCGCTGCGCTTAATTAATTTCGAGCACGCACACATGTAGCAAATCTTGGCGAATATTAAAATCCCTCCTCCCCCGTCCCTCGATTTCGGGAATTTAATTTAAAACTTAATTACAATATACCTAAATCTCTGACATATATTTCATTAAACTTTCAGATGGAATAATAAAATGCCCAAGATGACATTGCTCACCATCCTCGTCCTGCTGGCACTCCTTGCGGCTCCTTGCGCTCGCGCTGAAAAGGACTGGACAACGGACTGCAACAAGTGCAAGTGCGTGTGGTCCAGCGGCAAGAAGTTCGCCGACTGTCGTTCGCTGCACTTCAGCGAGATCCCGCGCGACTTAAGCCACGAGCTGCGCGAGATCGACTTCTCCGGCAATCCGTTCTACGAGCTCGCCGCGCACGAGTTCGGCGGCGCCGGCCTGCAGAACATCCACAAGCTGCGGCTGCAGAACTGCAGCATCGCCACCGTGCATCCGGACGCCTTCCAGAGTCTCCAGCTGTTAATCGAGCTGGACCTCTCGCAAAACCAGATCAAGCAACTGGACAGCGCCGTCTTCAAAGACAACACCAAGCTGCGGATTCTCTACCTGTCGAAGAATCGTCTGCGGCAACTCGGCAGCAATATGTTTCCGAATATGACCCATCTACAGCGGATCCACTTGGATAATAATCGGCTGGAGGCCATCAGCGAGGAGGTGTTTGGCGCCGCATGCCCCATTTCGCATATGTCTTTGGAGAATAATAAGTTGTCCTATCTGCCGCCGAGTGTGATTGACCGGCTGCCCAAGCTGAGCAGTATTGACCTGGCGGGCAATCCATGGATGTGTGATTGTAAGCTGGAGTCTTTTCGACGGCTTGCGTTGGATAACAATTGGGTGACGCAGACCATCGAGTGCCAGCAGCCGGAACGGTTGAAGGGACGCGAGTGGAATGATGAGAGTGTGATTTTTGCCTGTGAGCCGAAGATTGTGGAACCTTCCCCAAACGCGGTCCTGGAGATTGATAGTGTGAATTATACGTTGCCCTGTAAGGTGGAGGGTACTCCACGACCGAGTGTCCTCTGGATGACCAACGGGCGGAATGTGGATACGCATAGGAACGCGGCCAAATACCATATAAGCAGTTCGAAGGAATGGCCGTATTGGGACAACTTGACGATCATCAATGTGAACATTCGGGATCGCGGGGAGTATAAGTGCGTGGCAACCAATCCGGGGGGTAATGACGAAAGGAATGTGACTGTATATTTGCGGGGCACGGACTATATGGGCGGTGGGACACTCTCCTCAACTTCCATGTCAAATATGATGCTGTTGATTATCTTACTGTCGGTGGGCGCAATCATCCTGCTGGTCGTGGTGCTGCTGCTCATCTGCCTGTGTTGCAATCGCAACCAGCGGGCGAGGGAAAGACCGGCGAAGAACCGGCCGAAAGAGTCGACCGAGTATATTGGGATGGATGGTCATCCCGGGGAGATGGAAAAGTCCCTGATTACGGATGTAAACCCGGTGTCGAAGCCCCCGCGCCAGTATTCAATGCCGGCGTCGGTGACGTCCGGTGGGACGGAGGTCAGCGAGGTGAAGACCAAGCTAATGGATGATGAATCAATCTATAGTAAGTGTTGCTTAGAAATGCTTGCTTTACTTAACTTTTTGCGCTATTTAGATGATGATGATCCCAAGATGTATGACTACATTGGAAAGCCGGTGGATGAGAATGGTTTCCCTCCGGATCTCCTTCCCTCCTACCCGCCGACCCTCCGCGCTGTGAACCAGATCTCCCCAGCGGGCAGCTCAGCATCCACCGTTGCAGACACCACCCGGTTACCACCAGTAGTCCATCGGCCCATCCACTCCCCAGTGCACAGTCCCATCTATGACCATTCCATCTATCGCACGCTACCATCCTCCCGCTCACACTCACCCTTTGCGACCATGTCGAACGGGGGTGGTGGACATCACCATCTCCCAATGCGCAGCGCAGTGAGACCGGGACCCGGCACCTACGTTACCATCCCGCGGCGACCCGGTCGGGCGTCTTGGAGCAGTGAACCACCCAACATGCCAGAGATTGGTGAACCCCTCTACGACAACCTTGGTCTACGCACCACCGCCACCGGCGCCTCAGCGCTCTCCTTGAACAAACTTGGCGGAGGCGATACGCCGCTCTCACCGCAGATGCGTCCATCACACCCGCTTTCACCGCAGCCCTGCGACACGATCGCCGAACACCACGAACCCTCGCCCGCGATGAAACCCATGATGACGCAAACACTGCCCCGCAATCTGGCGGCGCATCGCTCGGCGCTGGAAGGGCGCGGCAGTTGGGCGCGCAGCTCCGATCAGGATTCGCGGCGCGACTCCACCGCTTCCCTGATACCCTCCTCCGTGGGCGATCCGAATGTCGTCGGGCTGAAGTCGCCGAAGATTCCACCGCGTCCGCCGCCCAAGCCAAAGAAGCGCGTGATTGACGCTGTCTTAAACAGCCCCATTACGGTCACCACCAACGGTGGTCCTCTGTTCGAGGACGAGGGCGAGGACGGTACGGAGGTGTGAGAATGGCTTCTGCACCGAGTGCTCCCCGCACTGGTGGCCGTTTGCTAGTGTTAATTCTTTTCGTTCATGCGCGGTGCTATTACTACTACTATTTGATTAAACTAAAAATTGTAATATTATGGATGGACCAATTCCCTTCGCGTGATTGGATTGGTTTGGTGCACGCGCGCGCGGACATTGCGAAAATGTTACGATAATCACAGGGTTCAATGTACATAAAAGATGAGGGTGAAAGAGATGGTGTGGGTGTGTGAAAACGTGACCGATGGAACTATGGATGCTATGGATATATTTATTGTGTGCCTTAATTACTACGCGGACAAAGAAATTTCCGATGTTTCTTCTTCTATAGTTGCGTGGGTGGATTGTTGGCGGGGCGTGAATTCTCTTGGGCTTCCAATTAATTTTGTTTCAATAGTTCACGAAAAAGTTGACATTATACGATTCTATACGTATTCTATTTGATTGTGAAAATGATATTGCGTTGGAGGACGAGAAAACGATGTATTTATTTTGTACTTTTTATACGATCAAGACTTCGACTTCGACAAGCGTTCATTTTTCGACGAGCTGCATAAACTGATCTCTCACTGTTTAGCTACTAACAATAAGTGATAGCAAGTAATTTAAGTAAACCTACGACGGAGGGTGAACGGACGGATGAATTCAGTATTATGGACACAAACACACATCGCTCAAGTCAAGTGTTGCTTTCGGTTGCGTTACAAAAACAAAAATTCCTCATTGTGTCCGTATTTCTAAATAAATAATAGCATATTTATATTCCTAAGATAAATAAATAGCGCTCTCTGCTCCTCCTATTCTGGAAAACTAAAACTAAAGCAAAAACAAACTGCAAACAATCGAAACAATTAACTTTTAAGCACCCTAAACAACTAATTAACGCATACGAAGAAGCGAATATTTACTTATATATTATGTATAAATATATTAGGACTAATTCAAAATCGAACAAATGCGACGCTGCTAAAAATAAACGAAACAAACGCTTTTCGATGTTTGTATAATATTTCCGATGTCGTTAAGTTGATAAGCAAATCGAATAGAAACACAATTAGAAAACGGATTGATTAATTAGTGGAATTGCAGAGTGCGATCAATGATGAAGATGACGAGATGAATGTTGTAATATATATGAAATAATATTTAAAATGATTATTATGAAAGTATATGATAAATAATAGTATATATCAAAAATGAATTGTATATATTCCATATTTTCTAAATAACTGTATAACTCCCGATGACGCTGATGCCCCGTTAACGCAGCGAGGAGAATGCTATAAATATATACATAATATACAATTATGAGTTATACAATGCATACGATATTCATTTTAAATAATTCAACTTTCAATCAATCGTATATTATATGAAGACAAAAGATGCAAAAAACAATGCGACCGAAAATGCGTGCTCTACATTATGATATGAAATGATAACTATTGTAAATGTTTTTATTGATAATAATCTTATTCGATGCGATTCGTCGTCTTTAGATGCGATGCAGAAATGAAGAAGAAACGCGATGCCATGAACAATTCCACTTACGATTTACAGGTGCGAATGTGGATGATGATAATGACAATGTACTAATTGATATATTATTAATTAAGCGCAAGGGATTGTGTAAATGGATGAATGGCTGGAATTGACTGAAAAATTGTTTCGCGACTTTACGTTTCAACTTTTCAATAAAAAAACAATTTAAAGATTTAACTATGCCTCCTTATATGATACTTAAGTTGGTAAGTATGTATGTATTACAATTTGATAATAACTAGAAGATTAATTTCAGAAAACATTGTCAATAATATACTTTATTTCATCCAAATTTCTCCGTAATAAAACCCTAGAATACAATCCACCGCAGGAATAAACTAAACGCAACTCGTGTGTGCAATTGTGTAGTGTATATTGGGGGTCTATTTCAAATGCATGGGAAATCAATTAACGTAATTACTCGATAAATGAAGGAGTCGAGAGATATAATACAAAAGAAAAAGGGAGACATAACAAAACGCCAACTACTCCTGGGAGGGGAAGAAAATGCGAACGAAAAACAAGTGCTCATATAATAGTTTAGGATAATGTTAATGCACCACCAATCAATTAATTAAATTCACGCTAGACGTAGAAGTATGCGCTTGCGACACACACAAATATCAGAGAGCACGCACATTTTGATCAAGGGCGGAGGTATGCAACGACTGGTCGTTTTCTTTGTGTTCAGTCTTTTCAAATCCTACAGGTATAAAGCTATATTGACCTGTTTTTTGGGTATGTTGTATTGTGTAAGTTCCTCCGTGCGAAAGAAAAAAGAATACTAACGCCGCGAAACCCAACCAAATAGTACGTACGTAGAAAATAACAAATCTGTATGACCATCATTGGAAAAAGAACCGAGTATGCAAGAGTACTAATAACGATATCGAGTGACCGAAATCCAATCATATACTCTGATGATGAGTGAAGTTGGGGGAGTTATTCGGTATTTAGGCCGCCTGCGGCTGTGGAGCCAGCTTGCTGACAAAGTGAATGCCGCCGTGAATCACTTTGGCGAACACCCCCGGCATCGACGGCTTCTGCGCAACCGACTCGAAGAGCGCGCGCAGCTCGTGGAACATGTTCCGCGTGTACGGATTCCTGCGCGATGTGTACCGCTGAATCACGAAGTGGTAGTAAATGAAAGGTGTCAGCAATCCAGCTCGACCCCTAGAAAATGCACGAATTTTCATGTAAACCACACAATTGATGGGCATTTGGCTGACGCTCACATGCAAATCAAGATGATGGTAACAGGCATGAGGAGGATCTCGGTGAAGGCAATCAAACGCAGAATATTCCGCGATTGGAACTCCACCACGGAGATGAGCAACCGAGCGCCCCACCAAGAGTTCTGGCCCAGTGTCTATCAATCAGCTATCATCAGTTACAAATATTCATCAATTAGGAATTTACATACATCGAGCAGTATAAGGGAGTAGCTGGCAGCATGGAGAATGGCAAACAGGGTGACGGGGAACAGCACCAGCGTGATGGGGGTGACATACAAGAAGATCAGCGAGAAAAACAGGTAGTGGCAGCTGTCCTCGGTGAGCACGCGCACGAAGAACTCGCGTGAGATCTGCACGCCGCCGATGTGCTGGTGCAAGCGGAGTGCGCTGATCGCCGCGTTCGCCACCAGCACTTTATAGTACATATTTGTTGATGAGCTGCAAAATTCGGTAAAATATACCTATTAATCATAATAATAATGTGAAAGTGTGCTACATCATTCATTTGATTCTCTCCCCCAAAAGGCAAGGCAGCACCAATGACAAGTCAAACATGACTAAAAATGTATAAAATAATAGAGCTGAAACCATAATTAATGTAATTAAGACAATAACTACTTGTTCAAGGTTGCAAATGTAGCGAAACCTGTGTATGAAAGGTTTATCTCACCTGAAGATGGGTATGAAATATCCGATGCTGAAGAGGATCGTCAGCACACGGATGGCCCACATCGCCACGTCCACCTTGTGCTGCATCACATGCATCTTAAGAGCTTCGATATTCAGCGGCCGCGACCGACGTGGTTGCTCCTGCTGCGGCTGCTGCTGCTGCTGCTCCGTGTTGTTTTCCGTCGCGTCACTCATTTTAATCACACCTGCCACAAAACTCAATCTACTCAAAATATTAACCTCGCAAATGTACAAATGGCTGATGTATGTATAAGCAATTAATTATGCAGGTGATGATTAATTGGACGTGTACGTACCCAGTTTTCGGGTTCGGGGGGCAAAGGCGAAACTCACACGACTGAAATGCAGCCCACAAGTAAATTAATACAAATCAGTAATTGGTGATAGCGACGTTCGACGTCGAAAAGCGCTGATCATCGGCAGAACAGTGGAGAGGAAAAGAGCCGCACCACGTACGTACGCGGACGAGGAACGAGGAAGTGAAAGTAATTAATGACAACGTGATGACGACAGTGGACGACGACGTCGTGGTGGTGGAGAAACCGCGCACAAAACGTGAATTGTTGTAGGTGGCACCACGGCTCGGGCAGAGACTTGGGGGAGACGGACGGTCAAACTTTTGAAGGCGGTCAAATCGCGAGGAGTAAGTTTTTCGTGTTATCAACAGACAATCGTAGGCAGTGGTGCAGTAAATTACAAGTGTAAATCAGTGCAAAATCGAGCGAATTTGGCGTGCTTGTAAGCAGTCCTAACCCCTAATTAATTACCTCGGCTGATTGCGGGCGATTTCTTTAGCGGTAAGTATGTTTATAATTACGTTATCAGTTGTATCTCGTGAAGGAGGTCTTCGATGTGCAGCTGATAAGCACTTGCAGCACACCGCCGCCACCGTGGAGGTTCAACGTCAAACACCAGCCCAAAAACTGGCTGTATTTCCATATCTAGGCAACCGCGACTTTCTTTGAATTATTCACGGGAATTGTTCATCATTAACACCAATTAACACCACACAGTGTTGCTTTGTTTTATAATTAGTTTATAGTTGCTTTCATAGACAACACTGCAAAAGATGCAAATATGCTTTTAGTTAAGTTTTTCCAAGCACAGCTATGATTTAACCGAATTTTATGACCATTGCAAAATCTATAGAAAAAGTGCATGGTCAATGTAATGAGGTAATTTATTTATCTTTCAATGCAGTCAATTAAACATTGCGTTAAAGCATGACCAATGACGATAAGCCCACGGATATTAAACAACGCGTTGCACAGCGCTTCGCTTTTAGAAAGCTGCGGCTACCGCCGACGATTTATGTGTTTACCAAATCATTTTTAAACGTATTTTCCAACCGACTCGTGCTGCTCGTGGCGTGACTTTCTTCGTGCTTACCGTGCTTACGATACATGTTCTTATTTTCGATCAGCAGGAATTCGGTGGAAACAAGAAGTGAAAGTTTCGTCCAACAGCACTGTGACAATAGTGAAGAAGAGGCTGAAGGACTGCAATGCGACTGTTGAATAATATATTAATATTTATGGAATGATGGAGGATTAATATATAACCGATTGGTGATTAGTGCGGAATCATCAGTGAAGAAACTATGCTCGGTCTAATCATATTGGCGATAATCGTCGGCGTCGCTGCGCTGGTGTGCTACATTCTGATGGCGGTGAAACTAACGGGCAAAACACGCGATCATGTCGTCGCCGAAATTAAGAGTTTTATTGCCTATAATCTGATTGGCGTCGAAGGGGTGTTTGATGATGTCATCAATCGTAGCACAAACTATATCGGTGAGTAACTCGTCTTATTCAACCACCGAGAACAAGGATGTAAATTTTGGTTTTGTTGTAGAACCGATGGAGAAAAGTGGTAGAATTGCAGTGATCACCGGTGGAACACGAGGAATCGGTGCGGAAGTCATTAAATTACTGCTTCAATGCGATATGAAAGTCATAATGGGTGAGTTATTCTGCTTACATCTTCTGCTGTTTGTTCTTTGTTAATTTTGCACCTTCTGCACCAGGTTGCAGAAGGATACCGGATGGGGAAGAAATCCTCAGTAAAATCCGTCAAGAGGGTGTGAATAGCGGCGAATTGCAAGTGCTGCAGCTCGACACCAGCTCATTAGCATCGGTTCGCGAATTCGCCACGAACGTGCGCCAGGACCACGCACAAATCCACTACTTAATTAATAACGGTATTATCTTGCATTCTAATTGATGTTCCGAAACAATATCCAACCATTTGATCGTTTTGTAGCCGGTATAATGTTAGCGCCGTACAATGAGAGCGTCGACGGCTACGAATCGCAGTTTGCCACCAATTACCTGGGGCATTATCTCCTCACGCATCTTCTAATGCCGAATCTTGTCGCTGCCGGCACGGTTGCTGAATACGCACGCATCGTCAACGTGTCCTCCTGTGTCTATTCCTACGGCAAAATTAACTTTGAAGACATCAATAACAAGTCAGTTTGAATTCTCGGGTGAATGCCTTGGACGATTGATTCATTTGATTTGATTGCAGAATGCAATATGTATCGTTTGAAGCATATGCGCAATCGAAACTGGCGCAATTGTATTTCACAAGGCATCTAAACACGCAATTGCTTGCGGATGACGCCAACGTGCAGGCGCACGCCGTCCATCCGGGCGTGGTGAACACTGATTTGTTTCAGTACACGGCGCTCCAGAAATACGCACAGTGCTGCATGAATGTCCTCTTCAAAGTAAGTATAATACATTTGCGATTAAGTACATATTGCAATTGATATGGTTTGGTTTGGATTTGCAGAAGCCCATCCAAGGTGCTTATCCGATTGTCTATGCGACCATCGCGCCGCAATTGGAGCGCAAAGGCGGCACTTATATTTCCAACTGTCGCATTCAAGAGTTGTACGCGCACGTCAAGAAACCCGAGGTGGAAGCGAAACTCTTTGAGTACACCAAGAGCTTGCTACGAATTGATAACTTCGGTAAAGATTAGTCATTGTATCCGATAAAAACTTATCATTCCTATAAAATCCCCTGGTTTATATGCAAAATCATAAGATGTTTATTAATTCGTTTTCGTGTTGTAATTGTAATTTTATACATCTGTATTTTGCTCCGATTATTACTTTGACTTGCGTCCTTGGTTTAATTTTATACATAGTTTTTTAATCAGCCCAGTTTATGGTCGTATTAATTCACATTCAGAAATTGCAGTATATCCCCAAAACCAAACGCACATTCAACTCAACACTTGATTGCATCATACATAGAAATATTTGCTTAACGTTTACGTGTGTGATGATGGTGCGAATTATAAACAAATATTGCTATATTCCTACTAGTTAAAATGAGTTCCATTACGAAAGACTACGAAACTTCTTAAAGCTTGCGCGAGATTAATGAAAACGTTGCCGCTAAGTAATTTAATTAATTAGTACGTTTTTTGACACATTTTCCATTCCATCTTCTGCATCTAACTGACGATTATTGATTTCTATTTATATTCGTGATCATAATGCCTCTATCAAAATATGTACAACTTTGCTTCGTTCCGAAATTAGATGCGAGTGGTGATATGATGATAATAATCGGGCGGGCGCATCCCCATTACTTATATCACTTGTTTTACACTATACAATATACGCCAATAGCTGCTGTTATCAATCTCTTATCCACTTGTATCGCAATTGCAATACAATCATCACTGTAATAAGAACGGTACAAATAATGATATTGTTTTTACGTCACGATAATTAAAAACTAAAAAGGATATGCCGCCCGCCGCCCATTAACACAGTTTTCAATATCGCCGATCGATGAATGACTTAGTGTACGCCGTTGCACAAACATAAAAGGCGTGCGTTACGTCATCGGTCGCGCGTTTAAAACTACGAAATGGAATGTGTGTTATGTGAATTTTAAGTCGGCAAAAGGCAAAAAATCACAGGGATACAAAACGCGAATAAACTCAAATTATTCACATAATGAAAAGGTAAACGATAGGTTGCTCCAAACGCCACGAAAACAGAAGATCCATGTTTGTGCAAATATACAAATGACTCCAAATGACTCCACTCTGCTGCCGCCTCCTCCTCACTCCCCTCGTCAAACAATCCTGACGTCTGTTTGCGAACCCGAATATATCTTGCACGCGTACGTATTTTGTTCGCAGTGACTTTCCTTCCTCCTCTTTTTGCTCACCAACGTGATACGGATTTACCTGAGTGTAGTAGCAACCGAAATATTTGGTGCACTGCTGCCATAAAGTATCGCCCGTTCCTCGCCCGAATTCGACTTTTATAATTTACTACAGCAACTGCTGTCGCCCACCGCGCTGGTCTTGCCCTCGATATGCGTGGTGCCGCCGTCAAAGCGCATCAAATCTCTTCGTCGCGCCTGCTGTAATCAAAATCAAACCGCAACCATACCAATCATGAGGGTTTTTTTGTTGCCTCAAAAGAACACCAGGACTTACATCCATGAGATCCTCGGCGATCTGCATAAAAAGCTTCTCAACATTCTCCGCCTCCTTGGCGGACGTCTCCAGGAAGTACATGTTATGCTGCTGCGCAAAATCCTCGCCGACGTGGCGCGGTATCTCGCGATCCTCCCGATCCATCTTGTTGCCGACGAGGATGCGCAGCACCTTGCTGCTGGCGTACTCCTCAATCTCGCGCAGCCAGTCGGGCAGGCAGTCGAACGTCGGCTGGCAGGAGATGTCGTACACCAGGATCAATGCATGCGCCGAACGGTAGTAGCTCTGTGTGATGGAGCGAAACCTTTCCTGTCCGGCCGTATCCCAGATTTGCAGCTGGAAAAACGCCACCCAGCCATATGACACACTTGGACGACTGGTGTTATCGCCTCACTGCCGAACCGCTTACCTTGACCTTCTCGTTGTCGACCTCGACGGTTTTGATCATAAAGTCGACGCCGATGGTCGCGCCCTGGCCGGGCGGGAAGAGGCCCTGCGTGAAGCGGCGCACCAGGCACGTCTTGCCCACGCCCGCGTTGCCCACGAGCACCACTTTGAAGAGGAACTTGTAGTCTTCCATCGTTGGGGAATCGACTCGCGGGACTCGCAGTCAGGCAGCAGCCGTGTCGCGCGCGCGTGTCTACGATGACATCGCCCGCCGCCGTCGCGGCAAACAATCGCCGAGCGCGCAAAACAATGACGCGCGAGCAGAGCAGAGAGGTCACGCTTCACTTATTGCTGATTAATTAGTGCAGCGCGTGTTTACATTTTTTTCCGCGTACATACGTGACTTATGTGCAGGTAGGTAGGGTTCACACTGGTTCACACACACCTGGTGCAGGTGCCTTTTACCGGGTGGGCACGTCGCACACGTCGTCCGAATCCACGACAAATGTTTGCAAATGCAATCGTGTTTAATTATCGCGCAAACGAATGAAAGGAATGAAATTACAATTGCAAACGCTGTCAACACACATTTCTTATAAATGGTGGTTTTCTCTGGAACGCCACACAGAGGGCGCTGCTTTACTTTTAAAAAATTCAAAAGTTGTCAACGGAAAAACTAACAAGATTTCTCGCAAAATGCGATTCGTTTGGATAGTGATATTCAAAATAGCTTTGTCCCGCAGTTGTACATCATCGCAGCAAGTACCGGACGATGCTTCAGTGGCACGTGTGCACGTGCGAAGCGGATCACGAATCAATCATTGCATCGGCATCTACGTGGCCAACAACTATATCATCACGTCCGCCACGTGCATCTTCCATCTTGTGGGCCGGACGCACGACATTGTCGTGTGCTTGGGAGCCAGCCGAGAGCATATCGATAACTGCGAGCAGAAATCAAACAGTGATAGAGTTGTGCACCATAAAAGCTTGAATCTTGTGTTAATCCGCACTCAATTCGATTTCGACAAGACTGCTACGCCGTTAGCGAAGGTGGTGGAGACTGCCGGCAGGCAGAAAGGGCTGTTGAACGCCACGACGTGCTTTGGAATTGGGTTTGATGTGCGCGATGACATCCAGCCGCCTGTTGAAGCGCGCATTGCTGTTCAACGCTTCCTGGGCGATTGCTACGATGACAACGCGGTGTGTGCACACAAGGCGAATGAGAGCGTTTGCCAGAAGGATTCCGGAGGACCTTTAATCTGCGATGGCTTTGTGGTTGGGATTTTGGCAACGGCTTCGGTGTGTTTTGAAGGCGACGTCGGCAATGGAATTGATTATTACACAAAGTTGGTGCAATTAAGGCAGTTTTTAAATAGTCAAATCAATGAGGAGGTTGATTATAAAGATGCTGCAGTGCGCATCACTTGTGATTTCACACTATTTTTGATTATTTCGCCGTTATATTTGTTGTTTTTGAATTAAGTGGGTAAAGTAGAGCGTGAGTGTTGCATTGACGACAGGCACGTAACTAGAGTACAAACTTTTCTTAGTTTACGTTTAATTAGTTCAATATCTGTTGTATAATACTATTATATTCGTATTTATATTAACTTTTTAACAAGTCCTCAGCCAATTGCTAAGTAATTTATTATGAATTTCAGGAGTTATTTTGTAAATTTTATCTAAGAACAACCCTGGCAGTTGGGCTATTTTATCTATACAAATATTTACATCGACTGATCGACTGCATGATTGCACGCTAACAAGCACTAAAAGTTAAGTTAAACGCAGTAACAATGAAAGTAATTAGGCAAAAACGTTTCACAACAGTGCACTAGCTCTCCGAAACATTCCAGCCGGTAAGCATTTGGCGTTGCGCTTCATTGGCACTGGCAAAAGCACAACGAAACGACAACATGTGTTGCGGACTATATTTTCGCGACGAGGGGTGATCTTCTCCGCGATTTTCATCCTGTTTCTCATCATTTTCCTCAATTACCTCATCGAATTCCAAACAGGTACGCATGAAACGCTTGAGTTAAGTAACTAGAAGGTGTGGAAACCCATGTAAATTGTAGTTACCAAAATCACACACACCTACAATAACTTAAAACGAAGAGACAATACCAAATCCAAAGCCATTTACAATGATCTCTTACGAGCCTTCCACGGCGGTGCCAACGAGTCCATTCCTGCTAGCGACAGCCAAAAAACCACCAGCAGCTGGCCCAAATGTGAAGTGATTCACATCGGTTTTGTGTGCTCTGGCTACAAGTCCAACTTGCAGCTGCACACCATGCTCAAATCCCTCTTATTCCATCGCCATAATCCGCTGCATTTTCACATTGTCGTGAATCGCTTCTCTGAGAACGTGCTCACGACATTATTCAACACCTGGAACATTCCCAAATGTATGCTACGTTTTTGATGCCAAAAACAGTTGCTGAACTGGTGCTTTGTAGTGAATGTCAGCTACTATGAGATGAATCCCTTGCTACCAGATGTGAGATGGGTGCCCAACAGTCATTACTCGGGCATGTATGGTTTGCTCAAGTTGATGTTCAGCAAGTTTATGCCCAAGGATGTGGACAAGATGATTGTCCTGGATACGGATCTGACTGTGATCACTGACATATACGATCTGTGGGCCATGTTTGAGAGTTTTGACTTTATTCAGGCGATCGGCCTGGTGGAGAACGAGAGCGATTTTTACTTGTCGAGCAAACGAACCGTCTGGCCGGCGATCGGCAAAGGGTGAGCGTTTTGAAATGAGCGAGGAATGTGGGTTTTGCTGAAGGGTACGGTTTATAGTTTCAACACCGGCGTGATTCTCTACCGTCTAGATAAGCTGCGCGACGTCGTCTGGGAGAAGATGTGGAGTCGCGTCGCGAAGAAGGCGGCGATGATGTACGGTGCGACGTCGCTTGGCGATCAGGATATTATGAACGCGGTGCTGAAGCAGTACCCGAACCTCGTCTATCAAGTGCCTTGCTATTGGAACACGCAGTTGAGCGATCACACAACCAGTCATGAATGCTATGATAATAATAAAATTAAGGTGTGTTTGCCCAGTCCAGTGTTTGACAATGCATAAAATCTGTATTTCTAGATTATTCATTGGAATTCGCCGAAGAAATACAACGTGGTGAACAAGGATGGTGATTATTTCCGGAGCATCTCAACGACATTCTTGGAGATGAACGGCTATCTGGTCACAAGCAGCCTCTATGAGTGTACAAATAACACCTCTGTGCAGGTAAACCAAATGGTTTATGATGTAATCGTTTAGTATATAATGATTACTTCGCACAGGAAACGGCGACGGATGTGTGCGCACAATTCAAGCGCGCGAAAACCAGCTCATGGCGCACGTTGCTGTTCTTTCGCAATTTTGAGTACATACCGGTTGCGCATGATGTGACCTTCGTCGCGCAGCTCTCCTACGATCGCCTGCAGATGCTCGAGCTGCTCAGCCACCATTGGGAGGGTCCCATCAGTCTGGCTTTGTATGTAACCGATCCGGAATTTGAGGAAGCGCAGCGTTACATCGATGGGTCGGACGTTCTTCAAGAGCGCACCAATATCGCATATCATGCCGTCTTCAAGAAAGGGGTAACCCAAATTTCATGCAGTAATGTTTCATGCTAATATTATTAATCATAGGATTATCATCCGATTAATTTGCTGCGTAACGTCGGCCTGCACAACGTGAACACTCCCTACGTATTCCTCGCCGATATCGACTTTGTACCCATGTTTGGCCTACACCAAACCCTTCGCAACGCAATCAGCGCGATTGGCAACATGAACAAAAAGGCGTTGATTGTCCCCGCTTTCGAATCGCAGAGGTATCGTAGCCACTTCCCGCGGAATAAGAACGAACTGCTGCAAATGCTCGAGCTGAAGAGCTTGTTCACTTTCCGGTACGATGTTTGGGCGTCGGGTCATGCAGCGACCAACTACTCGCGTTGGAGCAGTGCGCAAACACCGTACACGGTGAAATGGGAGCCCGATTTCGAACCCTACGTGGTGGTCAAAAGAAACGTGGTCGAATACGATATCGGTTTTATGGGCTTTGGCTGGAATAAAGTATCGCACATAATGGAGTTGGAATGCCAAAATTACGAATTCATCGTGCTGCCGAACGCGTTCATCGTGCATCGGCCGCACTCGCCGTCGTACGACATTGCCAAGTTTCGGCTGGATCCCATCTACAGGATGTGCCTGCAGAATCTCAAGGAGGAGTTTGTGGAGGGTCTGCGGCGGAAATACGGGCGGGTGTTTGATAAGGTAAACGCCCAGCCGCCGGAGACGCCTGTGGACGGCGGCGACGCATGACATTTTACCAAATTTTACCAAATATTAATATATTCCATTCAAATAGAATCCGCAAAGAACTGTTCCTATTGTTTATGTTACCATAAATAATCTATCGAATGTTGCTGATGAAGTTTTTATACTCAAACGTCCCCCCCCCTTTTTGTTGTAAATATTTGCCTGACTATGTTTTATTACGTATAAATTAGTTTAGTGATAAGGATAAAGCATCGTCGTTGTTGTTTTATTAGCACGCGACATTGCGCACGCAATACCAACAACCAAACATATTGTTGTAATGGTTTTAGTGTTAAACTGTTAAGTAATGTGTTATTAATCGGAGTGCGTGTAATCGTCATCAGTATCATTTTATGGTGAAGAAATCGGGTGGGTTACCAAGTGAACTTTTCACGATCGACGTATGTATTATTTAGATCATCGCATTGACACGACGAATAATTTCTCTCTCGCGACGAGCAGCAGCCGCAGCAGGCCAGTGCGTTACTTTCTAATCAGTCGGCGTCGAAATCGGTCGCTTAGTAAAACCGCAGTAAAGCCAGCTAGCAAGATGAGTGACGATTCCACGATTCGCACCAAGTCGCTGGGCACTTCGTTGGAGGGCATTCGCGACCAGTACGCCGACGGTAAAGCGGCGAAGGTATGGGAGATCTTCATCGGTGACAAGAAGAGCCGCACCGAGAGCTACAAGAACTTCCTTATTGGTTTGCTGCGGCAAAAGGGCTGCAAACGTATTCTCGATGTCGCTTGTGGCACTGGGTATGTTCCATAATCAACTCCAACCATTTTTCTTCGAATTTAAACAATTTAAAATGATTTTGATTAGAGTGGACTCAATTATGCTTCTGGAGGAAGGCTTCGAAGTGGTTTCATGCGATGCTTCCGATAAGATGCTGAAATACGCCCTGAAAGAACGCTGGGAGCGCCGGAAGCAAACTGCTTTCGATAAATGGGGTAACGTTTCCACTTTCCAGCCATACTCAGTGTGGTTTAATGAATGGTTTTGGTAGTTATCGAAGAAGCAAATTGGCTCACGCTGTACGATGACATGGGGCATGTGGTGGGCGACGGTTTCGATGCGGTCATCTGCCTGGGGAACTCATTCGCGCATATGATGGATAACTTTGGTGATCAGCGCGAGCAAAAGTAAGCTACTTAACACTCTCCTCCGAGTATAAGGTATTGAGTAAGTTTGATTGGTTATCGCGGCTTTTACGACATAAATGTCGCGAGAGGTCAATGTCGTTACCATTCATAAACAAATGTTATATATTTGTCTGTCTTTCATCGTTGTGCAATGTCATACTCACACACAGGCAGGCGATAAGAAACTTTGAAAGATGCGTCAAACCCGGCGGTTTGCTGCTGATCGACCATCGCAACTACGATAATATCGTCGATTCGGGCGAGACACCATCCAAATGCATCTATTACAATGTAAACAATCATAAAATCACACAACAAATCAAAGAAATAATTTGGTTTTTTAATTAGAGCTCGCATCACACGGATATTAAGACTTCCGTGCTGTACGTTTCCGGCAAACCCGCCATGGTGATGCTGGATTACTTCATTGATACGGCGAACTTTAAGAATGGCAGCAAGCAAATCGCTGCTATTTCTGGCGCGGATACCATCAAGTAACTACTAGGTGTTTGAAGCGGAATGGGTTTTTGTTAATTGTTAATTTTCGCAGTGAATTTCGTCTTTGCTACTATCCGCATCAACTCATCGCCTTTAAGAACATGCTGAAGGAGGCATTCAACGCCAAGGAGGACCACAAGATCTACGGCGATTTCAAGCAGTTGAGCGAAATCACCACGCCAAACTTCTACATTCACGTCGTGGAGAAGAAGTGAATGCTAACCACCAGGGAGTAATTTATTAGCTGCAATGCTTTGCTTTGTTTTCGAATAAAACCAAAATCTTAGCATCTAATCGCGACGCCTTTTACCTCCACCTTCGACTTAAGTCGTGTCAGCGTCGCCCGTTACTGTGTAAACGCACACGCATTGGATCATTGGATGCATGCATGCGCGTCTCAGTCTCAGTCGGTCCAGCGCGCAGCTCGCACGTCCGTTCATACGCACGACGCAATGCTCTACGAAGAAGACCATCATCATCTTAGCGCGCGTTTAACGCTGCCGTTAGTGCCCTTGGATCCAAACAACAACAACAACAATACGAACAACAACGAGAAATACTCACTGCGACGACGACCGGGTTATCGCTCCAACTCTAACTCAAAGTCTTCAGCGCATGAAACCAACCGGAAGCCACAGCCATCGGAAGCTAAAGCGAAGAAGCCAGCGGCACCATTGAGCAAGTATCGGCGGCGCACGGCGAACGCGCGCGAACGGACGCGCATGGCGGAGATCAACATGGCGTTTGAGGCGCTGCGTCGTGTTGTGCCCCAATTATCCACCGACTCCTCTTCATCCTCATCGTCGTCATCTTCATCATCAAGTGAGAAACATTGTGAGAAACTCACCAAGATCACCACTCTGCGGCTGGCTATGAAGTACATCAGTGGGTTGAGTAATTTACTGCTCAACAACGAACCGCATGAGCATCATGGCGGCGGCGGTGTTTCCTCCTCCTCTGATGATGATTTGTATATCTCCGATTTGGATCTATTGATGTTGGATGGCTCCGATGGCGAGTCTTTAATCATTTCTTCGGATCAATCGTTGACATCGTCGGATTTCTCCATGGATTTGGACGTGCTCGACGATGATGTTGTGTTGGATCACCTCCCGCATCACATTTCATCGTTTGATCCGTTTTTATCCGGATTTAGTTAATACCAATTGAATTGATTAAATATTCACTACATTCCTAATACGTCCAAACGTACAGTTTGTTAATACAATTAGTCAGAGAGTTATATGTTAATTTTTGTAAGAATTTTATTGAAAGAAGAAGATGAATAAATATTTAATTTTTACGTTTTCAGTGGAAGTGGCAGTTTGTTTTCTTTTATACTATTACGTCATGTAATGTGTGTCATGCATAAATTTCATTGTCGCCAAATGTAATGCAATGTAATGAAAACTTAATGTCAATGTTGAACTTAAACATAAACTGTTTATATTTCGCATCACGTCCTCGTTTTGAAAATAAATTCCGCGAAATAAAGAAATCCCTGCAGGTTGAAACAAATCCCTCCCAAGAAGTGACAAAAAAGAGAAAAGAAAACGACTTGAATAAAATGCATCGCATAATTGAATTAAAACATTTCTGGTCAGCAGAAGCAGAAGCAGAAGACATTTCCGCACGTGGCACAGGTGCATGTGTACTTGTTTACACACCACGTGTGTGCTTAGAAACAGCACCAGCAGCAACTCGCCGAAGAAGCAGAAGAAGAAGAAGAAGAAGAAGAAGAAAAAGAGGAAGAACACGACAAGCATCGTAAATCGCATTACGCTATTTGCGATATGATTAATGCGTGCGTACGTATTATGCGAACGCGAACACGAACGGAATGTCTCATGCAAGCATAAATATTGTATATAAATGTATAATATATAAAGTGAAGCGCAAAAGTGATTTTTGCGCACATACGCGGCGCAATCGGATAAATGTTATAATTATTAACGTGTGCGGATGTGTCACCCGATGGCGGACTGCATATAAATATATACTTTGGCCGTAGCGATTGGAATGTTGATAACTATTATATGCGTTTTGTAATTCAAATCTTTGGCGGTTGCATTAATGTCATCAAAATTAATAATACCGTCGGGAAAAGTCCGGACCAAGTTCACAAACTATGGGTTTTCTAATAAGAGGTTTCATTTTGATATTAAAAAAAAACGAGTATTTTATAAGAGAAATCAATGAATATTTATTTCATTGCAAAAAGGAAGGTATGCCATTTACATTTCAAAACGATATCAGCCAAATGGCCGACACGGTTACGATTGCAGCACTCTTATCCTTTTCATGAAATTTTCCATGACCAATTCGCACATTTCATCTTCAGTGATGAGGCCCACTTTCACAGCATTTTAAGCAGAATTGTCGAATTTGGGGCTCAAAATATCCAAGAATGATGGTTGAAAAGCCTCTCCATCACTGTTTGGAGCGGTTTTTGGGCTGGCGGTGTGATTGGACCTTACTTTTTCGAAAATGAGGCTGGTGCAA
>JARJDR010010783.1:0-11684 GCA_030264135.1 Myllaena sp. GC000078 | reverse complement strand
GCCAGCGGTGAGGGTGAGTTGGTAAATGATACTCTCTGGTGTGAGAATCAAGAGAAATGTTTTTTTACTCTAATTAAACGCGAATGAAGAGAGAAATGCTGGCTATAATTTATTCTCGAGAACGTTGACGGCCGCAAGTAACCCATATTTTGTTGACGGCCCTTTCATTTGGCAGGTTGTGTAACAAAAAAAAAGGAAGAAAAAAGTTGGGAAATGTAAGTGGCACACAGAAAGTTAAAAACGTAATTTTTTCTTTGCTGACAGGTTATCAATACGTTGATTGTGTAGCGACAGGTTTGGGGCGTGAAGGTTTCCGAGTAAAAGTTTAATTTTTTACATAAATCATCCTCAAATCTGCAAACAATGGCTGCCAGAGACAAGAAAATTATTATAAAGATAATAGAAATAGTCAATAAATACCGAAATATCAAAAGGATAAAAATATTGATGCTAGAATAATATTTCGCAAAAACGCTTTCCGGACATTTTTCTTTCAGTTTTTTTTAGTTTTATTCCACGCTCGACGCGACGGATACAATCCGACACATTCCACCCTCGATTTTCACACGTTCCATTTCGTTTGTGGTGGTGCCTTTTGTGCATGCACGTGACGTAGGTGTTACGTGTGTCTTTTGATAAGGGCGCGCAAGAAATGGAAAATTTGCGAAACCCACATCGACACACAGTGCCCGCCCGCGCGCGCGCACCATTCAATCCCATTTCAATGGGTAAATGGTAAATGGTGCGCTCACGCACGGTCGCAGCGCAGCTAGCAATGGGAAAAGAAGACAGGATAACAACGCGTTGGGAAGTAAATATGCGAAGACGTACTAGGTAGGTGAAACGTGTAAAAGAATGGAAGCGAATGCGTGTTGAGAGGTAAGGCGAATATGTTAAGCCCCTAGCATACGCGAGAGTGCGCGTTTAGATAATCATTTATCACTTTGCGTGAGTCATCGCTTGGGTATCGCGAGGAAATTGCGGAAATATCGTTATTCAATTCGCATTGTCGTTGGCGCAAATTGATATATGACTCGTGCGTGGCTCCGTGAAATATTTCAATTTATTTATGCCATGACAAATTGTGAATGATGACTTATATAAGAACAGTAGACGAAATCACAGTCAAAATCAGTTTTACTTTCTAAACCAGTATTAATAGTGCGTATCTTACCTAAATGCTGCAATTTGTGCTTCATTCAGGAGAAGGGAAAAAATAGGTGGGCAATGAAAAACTAGAAATATTTCCGACAGCCGTCTTCTCTCGTCAAGCATAAATTTGTATATAATCATGTACGAGATAAACAGACTCCTTTCTTTTGCTCTCCTTTTCGCCGCGCTCGCAAACGACGTCGTTAGGATATACGCGCGGAAAAGAAGGAAATCGTGCATTCGTTTTGAGCAACATTCAACATATTCCTGATGTGCGCGCATTTGAATTTCGCTGCTCTGCATCTCATACGCTAGTCATTCGGTTAAATGCATCATTAATCTACGTTGATGACGCATGCAAATGGACTCCAGCTTGCCGACCAATACAAATGGCATTAATGAGCCGAACTAAATTAATCTGGACTCAACTCTAATCTTTAATCAAAGTTATAGTATCTACTTTTACTGCAAAAACAAATAATATCGATAGAAATACGCAATAAATATAAAAAATGTTGATATTGATTATTGATTTTTGCCGTAGTTTATTTCTGGTGTGCGCTACATAAGTCCTTTGTTTGATCCCTTTATGTTGCGGTTGCGCAAAATTGGAGTCGCTGCTTTACGCATTTTCGCGTTGCCATGCTACACATAGCGTAAAGCCGATAAGACATTCACTCTCCATCCCATTGCGCTGCTCCGCGAACTGGTATCTCCTCATACCATTAACAGTGACGCAATGTCTTGTGGAAAGCGACAAGGATATGCATAGGCTATGCGACACAATAGAATTGCTGCTGCAGTAAGTTTATACGTATCTATATTAAATAAACAAGTGCATTGCTAAGAAAGTAAGTACGAGTAAGTGGTAAGTATCTAGACGAGCGTGAGTTGATGTAGAAGGATGTACAGCGCAACGAAAGGAGATGCGGCCCAAGAGCCATCTCGCAGCTATTGTTATTTAAAGTTTTCTTTTTTATTTACTCGCTCCGCCCGGTTTTGCCATTACCATTGGTGCGTCCATTGAGCGAAGTAAATGCCGGGGACAATATCGTCGCGCGCAAAATTTCCTTCTCAAAAAGGAAATATCAGCGAAACGAAAGTAGCAGAAAGCATAGGCGGGCCGGAAAAGAAAGCGCCCGGTAAGTAGTTACTCCGCATTTATGAATTTGCGCCGCAACGTCTTATCGCACGTGCCGCACTTATTCCATAGTCGAGTGCTCGAGTGCACTCCTCCCCGCCACCCGCCAACCCGACGACTTGGCATAATGTAATTGTGCTGCCCGCATGCGGTTTCATTGCATAATTTATGTATACCTCTTTGCTACTGAAATTTTCTTTGTGCAACTCCTTGATACGTTTAATTGGAAAGGATTGCGCCCCGTGTACGGTGAGTTTGATCAAGAAATAGTTTGCACCAAACGCGCATTCATCATAAAGTTTTCCTCCGCTTTATCCTCCAGCATGAACGATTTATCCATGTCTGCCTTGGCTTTGTTTTCACCTCCCCTTCACCTAAATCCCCGCCGCCACTCTTCAAAGGCGGATGGAGGCGGGTGAGGAGGGATGGCGTGCTAACAATGATGTATTGTGTCATTTGCTTTCCAATTTCAATTAGTGCATTGAATTTATATGATAAATCAATTTGCATCATGCAAGCAGCGAAATTTGTTTCTAATTTCAAAATTGACTGCTTCACACGCAATGTAATGTGTGCGCTTCATTCTCAATTTGATCGACTGTGCATCCACCTGTGCAAATATTGACTCGGCTAATATCCACCCGACGGACGCGGTGGCAATACATGAGGAAAGGGTTGGAGAGCAATCCCAAAACCCCCTCGATTGCCTTTCGCTGCTTTGTGGAGCTAATTCAGATAGATATACACACGCCATTTGGCAAATGGGCGGCCCTCCCGATTTCATTTCATCCGTATTTAACAATATTTTTTCCGCTTGCAGCGCTTTGTAAATACACTCTGGAATCGCGTGTCCAGTTAGCCTCGCGCACGCATTTGGTGGGGATGGCGCGTGCGAGTTATTACGTATAAATTCGATAAAGCGATGATTTAGTAGCGGACCCGCGTGGAGGCGCCGGGCATTATGTGATATTATTACGCACCCCTTCGCAGCGCGAGCGCTCCTTGCTGTCGGCATTTATGACATCGTGTATTTTTTCGCTTCTTTGACCCCTAATCCTGTTTCCAGGCGCACACACACACCCACACACATGGTTACATACAAGGTCCGGTCGCCGGGGTGAAAATTATTAGCGTACATAAAAGCGGACGCTGCCGACGACGCATAGAGGGAGAGCGTTTTCATCCTGTTTTTATAGTTATTTTATCACGCACACACCAAAACGCACGCTGAATGGGAGTGCGGGAAGGAAAAATGAATGGGCGAGGAAGCGCACCCTCGTCGCATGCGAATGTTGAGATAAATGGCTTATTAGGAAGGTGACTGCATAAACAAAAAATTCTTTAGTTCTGTAAAGCGCGCCAGCAAAGAAAGAAGGGGGAGATAATTAATTTTAACGAGCGTTTCTAATTCGCCTGATTGCCAGCATGATTTGCTGAGCAGCCAAAATGAACTCGGGATTTTTGCGGCTGATATTGATTCAGCGAAATCAGGCAAGTAACGAGAAAACGAGAAAAGAACGCTGAAAGCGAGGGGAATTGAGGAATGTATTTTCGTATAAATCGCGAGGCAGTAGTGCAGCATCGCATTAGTAGGATTAGAATTGCATTTACGGCAATTTATGGGCGCCTAATCGCAATCGGATTTCTATCATTCATTTCGGGCTTTTTTCCATGGTCCACATCCGTGATTTTTGGTCGTAATTTCTGTGCCATTTTTTATCCGCGTGTCAAAACGCGGTCTTCAATTTGTATTTCACATACCGGCAAATCCACATCAAATTCAGTATTGCGTGTGCGGATATGTAGCTTTGATAAATATACATCAGTGTCGAAGTCCACAACTATAGTTTGCATTAGAATACCTATGCAATTAGCTTTGGCATGATATACGGGAACACCTAATGTATTTGTTGGAGTATGTGCTTAGCTGGAGCATGCGCGCCAACGGAAATCTATCGTCCAAATGTGTGTAGGGCTCGTTGCATTCGAAATCTAGCACGTAGTAGCGTGGATGTCATTCTAATGCCTAGGATGATAGTAGTACGAGTATATGCCGCAGAGTTTAACTGGAACGAACGTATATCAATTGCGACAAACTAATGCGATACCATGTCTCCACTGCTGTGAAATGCAGCAGTTCATACCACATGCAGTGGCGAAGAAGTACTCGAATTAGGCGATAGGTACAAATGGAAATTGGATTGTCTCATCGAAATCAATTGATGTAATCCCTCCTCAATCCTTAGTGGAAAGAGATATATAGAGCAACGAAAGCAATCTATTTCAGCAATTCGAATAAAAAATTGCTATCAATAAATAAAAAAACTATAAATACGCAAAGTATTTGAAATAGGATGAAGTGAATATAAAAGGCAATTGAATTTTCCTGTGATTTACAGCATCGCACACTAACAAAAAAAATTGGAAATCCACAAGGCTATCTATCCATGCTTGCCTACCCAAAATCGGAAAGTATAAAATAAAATGTGTTATAAATGTATTATGGAGATCATAAAATAAAACACAAATACCCTCCGCGATTTCCAGGAAGCATACGCTCGGCGCGAGCGTCGATAAAACGAATTATGAGGACGCTTATTGCGATTATTGCTCCAAATACATATCACATTATTCTCGACTCCGGCCTGGCTCCTCTTCTCTCCCAATGCGCCGCTACCCCGTTGCCATCCTTTCTCGCATTGCATTGAATTAAATTCGAAAATTTGCTCAGACTTTCCCTTCTTCGAACTTGCGCCATTGTATGCAAACGACGAACGTGTATTATAATGGAAGCGAAACCCGTTACCAATCATTTACATACCGGAATTCTATTTGCCAATTGCTGGAGTAGCTAAAAAATGACAAAGGAACGTGAAACGAAAAGATAAGTCAATGCGACAGTGATTGTCATCCTGCGTGCGCTCGTTAGAATCGAACCTTTCTCACAACAAATTTGAAATGTAAATATATCTGCACACAAGCGGGTTTGTAAACGAGATGAGTACGATGACGCCGACGAAAATCCAAATAAAATACATTGAAAAACACAGCAGTTACCTTATATTGGCCCAATTCAGAGACGATGCAACTCAACACCGCTTCGCGTCCGACGGCGACGGTCACGTTCTCGATGGGGCCGGCGAAATGTGGATTAACGGCGTCCAGCCCGGCAACACTCGCCGCCGCTGTCAGAGACGATGATGACGGCTGCTGCTGGCCGTCTGCGGCGGATTCTGTACAACAGCAAAAAAAAAACACGGAATAAATAAATTTTTTATTCCCCAACAAGAAAATTGAAGTTGCCAGAGAACATGAATAAAAAACCCACCCATGCGTGGCATGAATATGTGAAATGCGTCAGAAATGGAGGAAATTGAAACTAAATAATTTTCGCCCGCCCTTTGTTTCACATTGCTGCAAAGCAAGAAATTTGCTAATTAGATAATATTCTCGGACACGACCAGAACGTGTTCGCATCTAACGCCAGAAGCACCGCAACATATGAGCGCAATTATATGCCGGCCAGGTCGCATTTGAAATTGCAACGGATTCAGTGTCGTAGAGTGATGCGGCGCGTCACCAGGACGCGGTCGCGCTCGGAGCGGATGCAACGAATTTGCCGCGCGGAAACTCGGAAAGCTGGCACGCCAGGCGTTATTGTGCGGTTGTCCAACCCGCTCGCTTTAACCCCCTCTGGGGTGGGAGTTGGGCGCATAACTCATGCGCTTTGACGGCAAACTTTGTGCTTGCTTCCCACTTATAATCGTCAATTGCCGACGACGACAACGCAAGCAAGAACAACGGAAAATTAAAAACCTGGCTTATTAGCAGTTTCGCATTGTTGATTACAGATTAATACATTAATCATTGCGCCCTGTGCGATAAAATGAAATTTTTACGATGGAAATGGTTGAAAATTCTTTTACTCATTTGTTCAATTATTTTGCCACCCAGCAAAGGGCGACTTCACTTTGCAATGTGTGATTCAACACACATATAAAAAAATACACCCAATGTGCGTTTGCATTAATTAATTACACGTGAGTTGTCAAAAGGGGAAAACATACTAACAAAGCCATGGAAAAACTGCTTTTCAGCATCACACACCAAAATTCAATTTGCGTGTGCGGAAAACTTTGACTCCCGCAACACTATCAATTATTTCTTACAAAATGAGTTCAAATAAAAATAGAAGAAAAGAAGAATGATAAAAGTAAAGGACACAAAAGCGCAACTATTAGAGTAAAAAGTTGGGCAATTATTCTACCCTTATAGTAACAATCTAACCTCGCCGTCCATGTGCGACATCCAAATGGACGAGTGCTCGCGCAAAAATGTCGGTCGTTACCTTCTCGGGAAGAGAAAAGGGAGGCGAAAGTTCCGCAATCCATGCGGCAGCGCATTTGCCGTTATTTTAAATTAGAGCACGCCGAAAACGTTAATATTGTTTCGTGTTAAGCGTCTCACTACTATAACAATTCCTATCCTGTGTTTCTTTCTAAGAGCAAAATAAGAGATCTTCATTCAAAACATTTTATTATTTTAAACACCATAATTACGTCTTAACAATAATTAAACGACGCTTTTCGCATTGGGCAATTTGTTCTAGTTAAAATGTTAATATCACCCTATTGTCACATCCTTTCGGCACAAAGACACAAGAAGCACTTCAGACAATAACATAACTATAGAAAGAGTAGTTAACTTTGTGCTAGGTCTGCGCACGAAATACCTGCGCAAATGAGGACAATGAAACGAAGCCGTCCGCACCCATCTCCAGTCAATTACGCCTTTTCCCACCCAGGAGAATACAAATGAAAAGAGCGGGCAGTGTCGGAGGCGAAATTAATAGCAGAGCATCCAAAGTTAATTCGATACTTAATCAACAGGAGGGACACATTCGGCCGGAGCGACGAAAGACACACGTGGAAATCGATACGAAGGATGGGAGTCATAATTAATCGATCCGTTTCCGTTTCGTTTCCGTCGTCGTGCGAAAAATGCGCAATTAGTCACTGCTGCTGCTGCTGCTGCATCTTGCGCCGAGAGGGATGATGGTGCAGCGTGAAATAGAACGCAGGCGCGCGGCGGGATCAATTTCTCATTTTCAGCGAGTAGGAAGCGAGTGGAAGATATAACAAATCTACGCGCGTAAGGAATTTCCTTGTTAGAGTGATGTACGATTACGGCGATTCGATAAGATGTTGAACGAACGAAATCTCCGCGCGGCCGTGCTGCTCTTTGTTCCGATGAAGAAAAATAACCAAGCTTTAAATTTATCAGCGCTGATTGTTTGTGCTGCGCGCTCGCTCGCTGCGCGACTTGTTAATGTCCGCTTTCCGGCGTTTCGACCGTCAGCCCGTCGGCGTCGGTCGCCGTGGCGCTTTTTGCGAGCGCCATAAAATCCACACAATGCACTCACTACTCGTATGCAGACGGCGCGGCGCCGAAGAGAATAGAATGTAATTTAATTTAATTTTCTTATCATTGTTCTTCGACGAGCACAGTGCGCGCGCGCGCTCACAATGTCGACCGCCTCTCTTCATAGGACGCCGACGGCCGTAATTAGAACATGTTGTGAATATATTGATGATAATGCCATCATTTTCCCGCGGGTTGCATGGCGAATGGCTGGAAAATAACAGAAATTGCATTACCGAACCAAACGCTGGTTCTCGACTGAAATTTTAAATATGTAAAGTATGTTTGTCCCCCTCTGCGACTTGACGCTTTTGCTCTCGGAATAATATGTAAATGCGCGTATTTTTTTTTTTGGGCGCTAGCGTTAAATAAAGGAGACATTTCGTTTGAGCAGCAATGGCCAGCATACACACCAACCATTTTAAACCTAAACGCTCGAGGCGGAAAATAAGTGGTGGACTAAATAAACTAATGCTTCCACGGAAACACGCGAAATAACAGCCGGTGAAGAAAAAGTGGAAAATTCTGTAACACATATTGTGCGCGCAGCACTCGGGTTGTTATTTTTCTTCCTTCGCTTTTCTTACCCGCAAAGAATAAAATTACAGTGATATATAAGTGTGCGTAGACGCGCTAAACGATGAGCAGGATAATTAAATTTAAAGCATGAATTAGCTTTCATTTTCATTGTTTTGCAAAAGTACTTCTAAGTATTTATTCTTGTAGAATTTATGTTGTCTGCATTCAATAATGGAAGAATAATTATGTCAAACTATTAAAATCGTAGGCAACTTTTCCGTTAACCGTGTAGTAAACTGCGACAAGGATCAAATAGAAAACCTATTGATCGTACACATAAAAAGGAGGAAACGCCGAAACTTTGTCATTTAATGCCCAGACACATTACTTTACCTCATTTCATCTTCCTGCATTCAAACTTTTGCTTACTTCCAATTTCCACACAGCACTGGAAAAGTAAACGGAGAAAGAAACTTTTTTCGCTGATATTATTGGAAAACACTCGACCACGATGTGAGTTACTCCCAGATTTTCCATACTGCCCGCATCACCGAAAGGACACAATAATCATGCTGGATAAGATTAAGATTAGCTGCTTAAACGTAAATTGCCGGCGCATAGAATGTGTGTGCATTCGTTCCGTACATGAAATCGTCGGTGAAACGACCATTGTTTGTGAAACTCCGACTCCCCCGCAGCGCAGCGCATGGTCGTAACCATAAAGTTATGCGATGTGAGCATGAACTATGAAGATTCGCCCTTTTGCAAAGTTTTAGCAACGCAGCGCGCGCGCTCGCTCGTTGGGTGTAACGCTCAAACTCCCGATAATGTTGGCTGCGTCTCCGGATGGCACCGGAAGTCGACACAATATATGCATTCATTCGCTGTGCTTGACCCAAAGTTTAAATGTCACCCGGATGGATAATAATCCCCTTGATTTTTCTATCCAACGTTAATGAATATCCAAAAATAATTTCATAGCTTATACTTCTTGCGGTGAAAGGTTAATGTTGTGATGACCTAGAAACCGCCCAAGCCCACAGGAACAACAATAACATCCGGTCAGAAACTAAAAGCGTGACAGGCGCGCGCGCGGGAAAATGGCGGAAGGAGTACATAAGTATACCCATCAGTTGCCTGCTCTTGTGTTGAAGGCGGTGTTGTTGGTGGGAGGGTTATATCGTCAGATTTATATCGTCAGCGGAGCAACTAAGCACTCGCAGAAGCAACCGACCGCCAAAACCACCGCGCTCGGGGCGCAAGGGTGGAAATAAATTATTGCACTCGTGTGCACCGGGCGCCCGCCACGAGTTACTTAGACATTGCGCAGACCAATAACATCACCCCGAAACACTTGAGAGCGGCCAACGTGTTGGTTTTTGGTGAGCCACGCTCCTTGACTACCATCCACTTCTTCCACTTCTTCTGCTTCTTCTTCTCCTCTTCCTCCTCCTCCTTGTCATCCTCCTTCATCTTCATAAACTTCAGGAAAGCAAACGTAAGATACACAAACCAGAATTATCTGCGGTTGTAATGAGCGGCGAGGGGGGAAACAAGAAGAGGGGTCGCGTGCACTTCACCCCCTCCGCCTACCCAGGCGGGAATGTAAATTCTTTCCAAGGCAAGACAATTTTCGACACTTTTTGCAGCCGCAATCGCGAAACCCTCGCCGCAACTTTTTGGCAAGGGAGAACGAACATCTGGTATTAATTATGGGTAATTACTGCCAGCCGAAGCACATTGCGGGCGGGCGGGCGTGAGGGAGGGGTGGCGATGCCCGTTTAAAACAAAGCGTGCCCGGCGCACAACAAACTTCCTGCGTCTGTCAGCGGCGGCGGGCGGTTTGGCGAGAGGTTACGCATCCCGATTTCAGCACGCACGAGACGAAGAAGATATTGTTTGTATTTCTTGCCGCGCGATACCGTAAATATTCGTGCAGCACGCAGATCGGGCGCCGTCCATGGGGTAAGATTAAAAACATTAATTAAATACGGCAGCGCATCACATGCCACCGGAAGGCGCGCGCGCGCGAACGGCCACAAAAGTTTCTAACCCGGCCTGCGGATAAGTGCCTTGGCGCGCACACGTTCCTTCCGAGGCGCGCGTGATGAGAGAAGCACATCGAGTCCCAAGTCTCAAGTAAAATAACTATAAGCGGAAGGCAAGCGATGAAAACTATTAGCCAACTACATCCGGGTTTGCCGGCATCCTTGAAATGAAATTTCTATTTGCGGTGTGGTGTGGATGGGTGGAATGTATTACACGTGTAATGATTTAATGTGTTAGTTTGCGATTAGTGACGATTAGCAATCAATTAGTGAGCCCACAGTGCGTGGGAGTGGAGCTTCTCCAAAGTAAAAGTAAAATGTTAATATTTAATGTGTATTCGTTGCTCTTTGATGTCTCTGCTCCAATGTAAACTACTTCAACTAATGGCTTAACGGCTCCTAAATGATTTTGATTAAAATGTTTGTATTTATTTTCTATTCTAGTAAAAAATTCAGAATCGAAAATATGTAACACTACATACCTTGTTTCGTTTAGTGCTTTGTTCGATTTTTATATACGATATGTTCGTTTGCAATATGTGCCAAAATCAACATAAATTTCATGCCAGACACGTGTGTTTGAACGCACATTAATAACACTACTTCTAATGAGATTAAACTGGATGACAAATTTAATGCACGCACGCGCTCGACGTCAATTTGTAAATTTGATTGCGCACCGCAGAACGCTCGGTACATTTGTGCATCCACTTAAAACGGGTGTGAGGACACGTACAGATAAAGCATCCGCGCGGCGCAATTTGGGTGCCAAACCGTAAATTGCAACGATTTCACATTTGCATGTGCGCCGCATAAAAGCATGTGCACGTGTTGTTATCGCTGGATGGTGGATATTCGTCAGCCATGCCGTTGGCGTCACACCACTGTCGAAACGGTGAATATTTAGCTGGCATTTCAAATTGACAAACGTACCGTGAACATAATAAGAGCGTGTCTGCATGGTCGCTGAGTTTTTTGCATTTGCGCGCTAATAAATAAACATGTTTCATGTATATTTTATGCGCAGGATAATTTTCGATAGCACTCTTGCTTCGACGTCGTGCTTTTTGCGCCAAGCCGAATATCGATTACGGTTTTAATTACATCAAATATTTATACGCTCGCATATCTACACCATAATGGATGCAGAATGTTGGTTGCGGTTGTGCAATTTTAATTACGAATCAAATCTGCGAAGCACAAAAAAATTCCAATATTGGAACTCAACTATGCAAAAAATTCAATAAACATCACACAGCAAGACTCACCAATTTAAACAAAGACTATGGAACCATTGTTTGAAAATAATCGTGCTTACCTTGCATACTGGATGGTAAAAGAAGTTCGGCGAAAAACAATATTAGCAACATTTTTGTTAGGCACAGTAACGTGTGTTGTGTTTT